>JAUMHH010168197.1:1170-16593 GCA_032359455.1 Chlamys rubida | reverse complement strand
CCGACCGGTACAAATAGTTTGTCAAAGTGTGCATCCGACCGGTACAAATAGTTTGTCAAAGTGTGCATCCGACCGGTACAAATAGTTTGTCAAAGTGTGCATCCGACCGGTACAAATAGTTTGTCAAAGTGTGCATCCGACCGGTGCGAACAACTTGATAAAGAGTGTGTCCTACAGGTACAAACAGCTCGACAAAGTGTGCATCCGACCGGTAAATATTGCTGATATCAGACTACTTCAGGTTCCTTCAAACGGGCCTGTTTAAATTGTGAGGAGAAGATTGGATTTGAAAAGCATGTATACTTTCTTTCTTTCTACTTCTAACTACCTTTTATTTCCTAGCGTCTTGCTTGGCAATAACTCACCTCTGGCATTAATGTTTAGCGTTCGCCCAGGTAAGGAAGGCAATGGGTTCTGTCCCCTGGCCGGGACATACCAAAGTCCTTAAAATGGTAGTTGTTATTCCCTGCTTAACGTTCAGCATTGAGGGAAATGGCAACACAACTGGTTCACCCGTTGTCAGTATAGTGTGACCGGGCGGTATGCTGTGCTGTGTGCCTTCGGCATGGTGTTTCAGTGGGAAAGCACTATAAAGTCGGCATCAGATCCGCGCTATCACAAGGAGACAACATACCCTATCTCCAGCACACATACACACATGCACGCTTGCACAACACACATTGAGACACGTCCTTAAATGACCTTAAATGTTAATAGGACGTTAAACAAAATAAAACCAAACCACACCATGAGAGAGCTAAATATTTTTTGCACGATCAAACATTAATACAAGTAAATCTTCCAAATTGTGTTTTAATTGTAAAAGAAGAATGAAATCTTGTACATAATTACTTTTCAATAATTTCATCTGCTGTGTTATGTTCTATCAATACATTTTGCATATGTGATACTACAAATTATATTCAGAAAAACGCCATGAGGCCATAAAATTGTGTGTAACCTTATCATTTGTGTGACATAAAGTTGATTGAATTCGTCACCTCAATGTTTTGCTAACTTGAATTTAGGATGTGAATGAATGATAAAGTAAATATTTATAGACATGATGTTTATGTTTACATATTACTATTCGTACTGTATGTAGCTCGTCTCAAAACGTCAATCCTTCAATGGATCATTTCATTGTGATGGCAAATAGGATTTAACATGCGAATGTTTAAAATGAGTACATGCAGAATATTTTGAGATAAATTATTCGACGTACTCTGAATTCAGGTTATATCGATTCGGAGGGTAAAGGATGCATAATAACTATTAATTGATATATACTGTATTTAGTATGTACATATTCATTAGCATTACCGACATATACCTATTATAGTAAATGTCCACCAAGTTAACAGCAGTATAGTATTAGTCAATAAATTGATGTATATATGAAAATCTAATTAATTGCTCTAAAATACAAACATGTACTTTACCTTCCAGTTTTACTAGATTATGGTCGTAGATGTTACACTATCGGTCTGTGGTTGATCAACAGTTCGTATCCTTGTTCCGACCTCCTCACGTGTTTATTATCCAAGAACGAGGTCACATAGTCGTGCCCTTATAACTATAAGTGGGGTAAACCTTCCTGTGCTGATGGTTTAATAGCTCGGACAGCATAGTAAACTAACAGACCATGACCTACAGTCAGAAGATTGTATAGTTTGTATTCGTTATATCTTAACTTTGTAAAAGCATGTACATATCTATATAAAAAAATAAACATATATGTTATGAAAGAGAAACGTAGAATACGTCGTGAAAAATTGTGCTACTGCTTAATGTAGTCAACTAAATGTGTAATGATGATAGCATGACTGAACATAATGAAAAACCGTGACTTTCTCCTTTACGTTAATTCTACACATGTTTTAGAATATTTCTGATTTGGATTCTGTAGACCTTATAATACCTCTGATGAGTCCTGAATTGACGTTATATGGCCATATGATGCAGCAGTGTTTACTCTTTTCAATGTCTATATCGACTATTTTTTTTTATTTAAGTGCTTACATACTTAGAAATTCTGGTGATTATCAAAGACCATCTCGGCATTTTCTTAGATCAATTGTGACCTGACTTCTTTTGTTTTGGAGAACTCATGTTAGGTGCCATATTTGATGCGGTCCTTTTTTTCTCCGTGGATTGTTTTAGGTTATTGCTATCTTGCCTATACTTTCATCCCCTTCTTTGATATATGGATACATAGCCGCTATGGTTCTTGAAATGTTTTTTTACTTGACATTTTTTAGTTATATATTTATACCATTGACAAACCATTTTGTAGACAGGCATTGCCGGACACCGCGTCTTGAAAACCTCCGTTGTAATTAAACCATCATTATTTTAATTTTTGAAAAAACAAAGTCTATTTACAAAGAAGACATACGCTGTAATATGTGAATGCCAACAAGAACATGTTCATCCCGTGGACGCCGGGCAATAAACGAGATTTTGTCTAGAATCAAACAGTAATAAACAGACTCACAAAATTAAAAATGCACAACTCTTTAATTAATACAATTAATCTAACGACATAGCATACATTATGATATTGGTCACAACGAAACAATTAACACAATTAAAAAGCACACGAAATGGGAAAGTGACGTCACTATTATATTGGCTCTCCAAGGGGCGTCCATACTTGTCAGGACATTATTGGTTGTCCAAATGACGTCAGTATTTGTCTCTCCCCAAGAGAGGCACACGTTAAATCCTAACGTCAACCAATCATTGTAATCTAACCACACATATATATATTGCTGATATCCAAACACATTTATACACGAATCTTCTAACTAAAACGTATGCACTTACACCCACACACCCTTATGCGCCCACACATTAACTGCATTACGTCTCATCCCCACCCGTCTGATACACAAACACTACACACGCCAAGGCTGGCACGTTTTGTAAGATGAATACACATACATACGATACACCAGTCACATAAAGGTTTTCCAATTCATATTGGTTTATAACCCAACATGCAATGACGTTTGCATCTATAACTCACAAGAGGACAAACTGAGGTTTAGGTAAAAAGATGGCTGCGTAGTCTAATTGGTTATGTGATTGTTTCAGTTCTTACACTCCTGGTTCTATTTTGGTATTACCAGCCACGGATAAGCATTGATAGGTGTCTTTGGTATTTCGTGACCACTTGAGCATTATCACCCTTGGGATCAGACTGAAAATGTCAGCAGAAGTCATCTAATCATTGTGTAGCAGCAGTAAGACTTCTTCTATTGTACATTCAACATTTACATTGGATGATTGTGGGAAAAGAAATATTTGAAACGCTAGTGTTACTCTTTGAATCAAACCAAACCAACCTTGGCTTGAGCATCATACCTGCTCCGCCGGAACCATGTAACGTGAAACCTGCTCTGATGAAACCATGTAACGTAACCTGCCAACTTCCTACCATAGCTGACACACCATAATAAACAGTAAAGAGTGACGTTTTATTTTATTATCTCACTGTCCATATCCAGTAAATAACTGATGTACCTATTATAGAAGATGTGACGCGGTTACATTACACTGCTTATGTATATGCATGAAGAAGGCACTGGTTAGGCCTTTATTGTGTTTATTACGGTCACTTAGGTACAAGTTTACATAGGTAATAGGCTAAATGTCTTCTGCCCTGTGTCATTGCCGCACGTTGTCTGTACAATATGTACACAACTCAACATTGTATAAGTTATGTGTATATAACCCTTTAGTGGGAAATCAATGCACAATAACGTTGTTAATAAGCAAGTGCATGTATCTACGACGCTATCTACTGTCATTCTATATCATATATCTTTTGTCATACACAGTTCTTTAACAACATTATGTCAAGGGAAGTATCGAGGTCAATCTAAGGTATTATAACGCCAGTCATATATATATATATATATCTAGTCATGCTCATTATACATACCAAACTGCTTTTCTCTCACACTTCACAGGTACATTACCTTTTTGCAAGAGAAAATATCAACATTATGTACACCCCATTAGGCTTGAGATGGGACATCACATCTCACCAGAAAGACTAAGATATTTTACACCACGATACCTATCTAACGTTACAGTAAATGATAGTTGCTGCATTTATCGATATATATATGGCAGAATGTGGTCTCTACATATTGGCGAGTGATTTTTTAAAATGTTTATCATTATGTTACATATTCACCTATACCTCTTAATTGAAGTAAATAGTTGTTTTTCAATCATTTTGGTACAGCATCATAGTGGATATATAATGTTATTTATCGTTTGTAAAAGATAAACGATATAACATGTCACGTGATATAACAATGATGTAAAAGTTACACTGTACTATAATCGAATCATGCATGTTAAAATATATAATCCCTTTAGAAGCAGTCAATATGTTTATGGAAATGAGAGTATTACACTGGTCATATTAAAATCACACAGTGATGTATGTTGTAGTTGATACAGACGGGCAATCAGCGAGTTCATCACATGTATATTTCTCGACGACTTGGTATAGACTGGTGTTGTGTTATGAGAGAATAATCAATGATACCACTGTCCAGTAGAGTATTCAATATCACTCTAATCATACACGCTGGTGCATGCGCTCATATTTGTCTAATATCACTGATGTTATTTGTCTGTACCAAAGTCAGCTCACATATGTCCTAATAGTCTCCGGTACTCAAAGGCTAGTAATCATTTCACAGTCCGACCCTTCCCTCTCGATCTCCTCCTCACTACTAGCCTCTATTTGGGATTTCTTGTCACGGAGGCGGTCTCTACCCATGCGTTGTTTTTCTAAAGGCAGTGCTTCCTTTATGTCCTGAAAAATACCAAATGTCACTGACACTGAACAGACTAATACACTTCTTCAGTAGTTGATACAAATGTCACTGACACTGAACAGACTAATACACTTCTTCAGTAGTTGATACAAATGAACCAAAGAAGTAAAAAAAAATATAGTCTTTTTGCGAAATTACTCTTTTCGATATAAAAAATCGTCTTATGACTCCATCCCCAGTTGTGTTATACTTGCCTCGAATCTCCCCAGTAATATCATACCAACCTCCACTACTGATACATATTGCATACCATAGGTTTTCCATTACTCTGGAATATGTCCTAAATGCTGCGGACTAATTTATTATTTAGCTAGTTGTATTTTATGGAGGGCCTTCGATCAACAAAGAAGACACTTTACTATCAGTAATATTTCAATTCTAGCTATGTATTTACAGGATCTGTCATGAATAAAAAAGTTAATCACTCTATCTAAGCACGTTTATGACGTAATTACTTTGTTGTATATGGTAAAAATAAATCTTCCTATGCGAAATTTCTTATTTCTCCTCCGTTATTACTGTAGGACGATCGTGTTTCAATATTATTTCCTTAGTTGCTATTGTCGTTTTTTATAATTTTGTTATGACAGTACTGCTATGAAGTTTCGCCTATTCCGTTGTTTATAGTGTCTTGTTTCTGTTGTCTGTTTGTGACGACAAAGTCAGAGTTTTCTATCATTTCACCAGCATATATTCAGTTAAAAATATATTATCAATATGCCAAGCATTTCATATATATATATATATATTCGGTTTCCTCCCTTTAGTAAGTAACATGTCACTGCTGAAACGGCGACGACTGCCTTTTCTTCTAGGGGAGTGACGACCCGAACGTCTCCTATAGAGAAAGAGTAAGCATGTCTTCTCGGTAAGTGGGGTAGGTGCGCTCAACTACGGAATGCGTACACTTACACAACAGGATTGGATAAAACTCAGTTTTCGTACAGTTTAGCGGTTGGCACTGCTGGTGGACTATTATTATTATCCGAGGTTTGCCAAAATATTGTAGATGGAATTTATTCAGGCGCACTTGACATTAACTAAAGTTTTTAAATATATTATTTGCTGTCAATTTGTAACGTTAAAAACAGTTTAACATGCACCTTTTCTCTTACCCATAGTACCACTTATGAATCATAAATAGACGAAACGGCGAAATAAAAGTTTACTTAACTTGGCTTTTTGTATCCACGTACATAAATAGATAAAGATTTCCTTTCTTCGTAGTTTAGTGATTATTTCATCAATTGGAAATAGTATAAGACTCTTTCATGCATAGGGGTGTGGGATAGGGAAATTCCACCCTTGGGGTTTTCAAATTTGGTAAAACCCGTTGCTTTGCCGAGAGTTTTGCCACATTTGAAAACCCCAAGGGTGGAATTCCTTATACTACACTCTTGGGCATGAACGAGTATTTTTCTCTCATTCCAACCACCAGAATAAGCTCAGAAACCATGAAAATGCGTTTGGACTGGCAACCATTTTGAAAATATCAATTTCCCTCTGAACTTTTTAGACGAAAACAAATTAGCCAGCCAGATTAAGCATAACCAATATTTGCAAACAATGTTTGCGTATACAAAATTTTGTCATCTTTCTAACGTGTACGGTAAATATATCGTAAAAGGTTTTAATTTCATCACGTCGCCTTTTCCGCATTGCGGCATCAGAGAGTTCCAAATTCGTGACGTCACGTCATTGGTGAGCCATTGTGACGTTGCGTCACGTGAAATGGGATATAAGATAGAAATTTCCTACACCCCTTTCTTTCCCTGGACAGCTATATCTTACACAGTAAGGAAGAAGGTTCCATTTTTCGGTAGGGAAGGTTTTACATGTACGTTTTCCATTGCAAGATTGAAAACATTGTCATTTTCAAGTAGAGGAATGACAACACATTAGTTTACCACCACGGGACTAGTACTAGCAGCACTGATCTCTCCACTAGGGCATTGAGAACACTTACCTTTTCCACTAGGGCATTGTGAACACTTACCTTTTCCACTAGGGCATTGAGAACACTTACCTTTTCCACTAGGACATTGAGAACACTTACCTTTTCCACTAGGGCATTGTGAACACTTACCTTTTCCACTAGGGCATTAAGAACACTTACCTTTTCCACTAGGGCATTAAGAACACTTACCTTTTCCACTAGGGCATTGTGAACACTTACCTTTTCCACTAGGCCAATGTGAACACTTACCTTTTCCACTTGAGCATTGTGAACACTTACCTTTCCACTTGGGAAATGTGAACACTTACCTTTTCAACTAGTGCATTGTGAACACTTACCTTGTCCACTAGAGGAGTCGAGGCGAAGGAGTCAATGGACCGTGCATCCACCTCTGGATCAATTCCTGGGGTAGACAGTGCCTTCAGTTTCTCGTTAGCCTTCAGTACACTACGGATCTAGCAAAGGGAGATAGTAATATAACTGATACAGTGCAGCAATAAATGTATGAATATATGAATTATATGACATCACTGACCATGCATAATACAAAATATATCACATGTACAATGTCACAAAAGCACCAGCAACAATATATGTATGTACTAGTAGTGTAATAGTTAATAAATCAATGTTTGACTCATTGAACACGTGTAGTAGGAAATATATCACGTGTATGACGTTACCGCAGATGTGTAATTGGCATTGCCACCTGGATAATATATGTTATAGGCTACCAATAATTAATATGTCTACATATACATTGCACCTATAATAATAAAATACCTACATGTACATGTAACATGGTATGGTGATCTCAACCAAGCAATTATAAAGAAACAAACATGAGAAGGTGTCAATCAACTATCGATCTTACCTCTTCGTGAAGTAGGTTAAAAACCGTAAAAAACATCGCCTGAAAAGAACATTTTATATAATTGTATCAATAAACATGTATACGGTATATATACCAGATATAATTAAAACTACTTGTGATAGCTCACATTAATATATACTAGACATACCTACAATGTACACCTGAACTTTATACATAATACCAATATATTCTAGATACACATAAAGCTAAAACAACAAAGTTCTGATCCTGTATTTTTTCTGATATTCAAAATGATGTGTAGCAAACCATTTGTTTACTAGATTGTTACCTGCAATGCCCATAATTGGTTATACTGTGTTTTAAAAATTAACGTCTCATGACTTTATTCAAATATTTTCCTAACGCATGTTATGTTATCATCTTCAAAAGCAAGTGGTTGTTTTTGTTAATTACATATTTACAAGAAATTCTAGATAAAATATATCTAAATAAATACATTTACCCGACCGTAGGTTTTATTATCTGTTGCTCCATGCCTTAAACACATACCTGTAAAACATTCATTAGAGCGTAGAGATACTTGATAATCGAGTCATGCATCTTCAGGGATAGGAAGGCGAAGGACCAGTTTACAGTGACTAGTATGATCTGGGTCCACATCCCTTTCATTTGTATCCTGCAAAGTCATTACTTAAAATGTATACCTTACAAAGTCAATACACTACAACACACATCATTAAAAGTAGGGAAATGATAACACACACCCTGACGCTTCTGTAAACTTAAACATTACACATCGTCTATAAAGATTATTGATACATTTACAGTGAAGATATAAGTATTTATCAAATCGATGATTTCTTAGTTTTCTGGTTAATTTATATTGTATTATAACAATAAATGCACGTCTGATGAAACATATTTTTCTAATGAGTTTACATATGATAAAACTCATCACTACAATTAGTGTACGTACGTTATTCTGTATCGCTACAATTAGTGTACGTACGTTATAATTAATATTTATCACTTCAATTAGTGTACGTACATTAATATGTATCGCTTCAATTAATGTACGTACGTTAATATGTATCGCTACAATTAGTGAATGTACGTTACAATTAATATTTATCACTTCAATTAGTGTACGTACGTTAATATGTATCACTTCAATTAATGTACGTACGTTAATATGTATCGCTTCAATTAATGCACGTACGTTAATATGTATCGGTACAATTAGTGTACGTACGTTAATATGTATCACTTCAATTAGTGTATGTACGTTAATATGTATCGCTACAATTAATGTACGTACGTTAATATGTATCGCTTCAATTAATGTATGCACGTTAATATGTATCGCTTCAATTAATATAATGTATGTACGTTATTGTGTACCGCTACAATTAAAGTACGTACGTTAATATGTATCGCTACAATTAAAGTATGTACGTTAATAAGTATCGCTTCAATTAATGTATGTACGTTAATATGTATCGCTTCAATTAATGTATGTACGTTATTGTGTACCGCTACAATTAAAGTACGTACGTTAATATGTATCGCTTCAATTAATGTATGTACGTTAATATGTATCGCTTCAATTAATGTATGTACGTTAATATGTATCGGTACAATAAGTTATTGTACGTTAATATGTATCGCTTCAATTAATGAGTGTACTTTAATATGTATCGGTACAATTAAAGTACGTACGTTAATATGTATCGCTACAATTAATGTATGTACGTTATTGTGTACCGCTACGATTAGTGTACGTACGTTAATATGTATCGCTACAAATAATGTATGTACGCTAATATGTATCGCTACAATTAGTGTACGTACGTTAATATGTATCGGTACAATTAATGTATGTACGTTAATATGTATCGCTACAATTAATGTATGTACGTTATTGTGTATCGCTACAATTAGTGTACGTGCAGCTTGTATGTTAATATGTATCGCTACAATTAGTGTACGTACGTTAATATGTATCGTTTCAATTAATGTACGTACGTTATTGTGTACCGCTACAATTAGTGTACTTACGTTGATATGTATCGCTACAATTAATGTATGTACGCTAATATGTATCACTACAATTAATGTACGTACGTTAATATGTATCGTTTCAATTAATGTACGTACGTTAATATGTATCGGTACAATAAGTCAATGTACGTTAATATGTATCGCTTCAATTAATGAATGTACTTTAATATGTATCGGTACAATTAATGTATGTACGTTAATATGTATCGGTACAATAAGTTAATGTACGTTAATATGTATCGCTTCAATTAATGTACGTACGTTAATATGTATCGCTTCAATTAATGTACGTACGTTAATATGTATCGCTACAATTAAAGTACGTACGTTAATATGTATCGCTACAATTAATGTATGTACGTTATTGTGTACTGTTACAATCAGTGTATGTACGTTAATATGTATTGGTACAATTAGATTACGTACGTTAATATGTATCGGTACAATAAGAGTACGTACGTTAATATGTATAGGTACAATTAATGTATGTACGTTATTGTGTACCGCTACAATTAGTGTACGTACGTTAATATGTATCGCTACAATTAATGTATGTACGTTAATATGTATCGCTACAATTAGTGTACGTACAGTTTGTATGTTAATATGAATCGCTACAATTAGTGTACGTACAGTTTGCATGTTAATATGTATCGCCACAATTAGAATACGTGTTATAAAGTAGTAGACCAGTCAAATATTTCAGATTTGTTCACCTTTACAGGATTTCAACATCTTTTGATTGACATGGTATATGTTGTCTTCTTATTAAGTATTTATTGACACAAACGTTTTATTGAGCTACCACATTGTATAAACATTGCACAAGTTTATTCCTATACGAAAACGATGACCAGCAACAAAGCAAATCTAGTATGTTCTTAAAAAAAGGCAAAGAATAAAATCGTTTACCATATATCTTAATATAATTATCGAATTAATTAACATGATGTAAACCTATCCGATACTTATATATTTTGAAGGTTCCCTCTATGTGCTCTACTGATGTACCCTACACCACTGGTATGTTATAATTATAGATTATACATATTTCATTGTTCAACAAGTATTTTACAATTTCAAACAACTTTTTTTCAGTCGTTTCTGTCAGCGCTTTTGTCAGTCCGGACTTAAGAGCGCATGGAGTTGTAATGTGGGAGAAACCCGCAGTACCCAGAAACACCTGATCTTTTCACATCCGAACGGGGAGTCGAACCCGAGCTGTCTCAGTGAAATGCGAGTGTGCTATCACCTGAACCAACCGACCACCCGAGGCACAGCCAGTACATCAACTTTATACTAACGTTTCTAAACAATGTGGTTATTTGATCAGTCTCGAGCGTTTTATACTGAAATGTTGTATCACTTAATGTAAGCCAATATTACTTTGTCTACAATATATCCTATCCAGTACTTACGTCAGCACTTTATTGGTCTTTTCACTTTTCGTATACGAATTTTCGTTGTGTTCCTTCGCTGTTAATATCAAAACCATTATCGACAACTGGAGAAAAGAGATAAAATAGTGTTAAACAAAACGTCATTGGTTCTCATCAATTGTTCAGACTACGCCGTTTTCATGTGAAATGTTACATGTGCTCACAATCAGGATACATAGCAGCGACACGACATCTGCTGTCTTCTACATAGACACAACATTTAGCATAACTCTAAGGCAAGAATCAACTGCTGCAGGGTATATTTTACTCTGTAAATAAAGCAGTCTAATATTATTTTACGTTAATTTAATCAAGGTATTGAATGCATTCTTAAGTAACCCAAACGCAGTGGGGGAATTATTGGTTTTACTCTTCTTCTTCACCTCCCGCCTCAAAATTTGTCCGACACATTTCTCGATAAACTATTGGACGGAAATTAATGAAACTTTACACAAGTGTTCATCATGGTAAGGGCCAATGACCTTTTATTTTCCGATCGGTCAACAAAGATGGCCGCCACGGCCTCTGACTGGTCAAAATTAGATATTGGTCGATTTTGCTCAAATTTGGAATGTAGGTGTATTTTTGCACTGCGAACATAGCTACGGGGGTTTGGGGGACTTCTGTAATGGCCCCCTTTACAATTAGTGCTTGTTTGTAGTGCTTTTGTAAGAAAAGGATGAATGACATTTGTGAATTCAGTTAATAGTTACAGTTCCCAAATTCTTACTATTCATTTCCCATAGCAGGAACTATACGAATAATTTAATGCTGGGATAATAGCATGCTGTATATATATTCAAGTAGTAACAGACTGTAAAATCAATCAAATTAATACTATTTTAAAAACAAGGCAAAAATCTCAATTAAAACTAATCATTATGTTCCAGGTATCTTCCATTAGCAATACTGTCATTCAATTAAAATGTTGCATTTACATAACATTTTACAAATGTAAAGATATAATAAAATCGCCGACACATCCTGCATAACCTTCCTTTTGTATTACTCTTCTATTTCTGAATAACATCTTACCCTTAAAACACTGCTGAATATATCACTTATTCCTATTTACTTATGTTAGATGATGTTAAGATAAATTACAGATTAAGATTAGATTATCATTAAGCTATATCCAGAACGACAATATCAAACGTTTATAACAGGGAAACTAAGCTGTTGACCAATTCAGTAGTTAGCACAAATAATACAGAATACCTACCGTTACTATACCAAGCGTTGGGCCGACAAATAACCAGAGGTTGTCCCATGCAATCCAGCACCTACAATAACACATATAGCATTAAATATACTACAAATATTTTTTGTAACATATTACGTAAATTCTGCGATTGAACTAAATAAATATTGCGCAAACGCAATAATATTGCGCAAACGCAATATTATTCAGTGGAAATTTTAATTTCTTGCGAACGCAATATATGTCATATTGCGAAGGTACGAGCTATTGCAATACTGCGTACCAAGCCATTGCAGTTTCGTGGTCAAAGTTGCAATTTTTACCATGTTTTATTAACAAAAACAAAACGTTATTCCCAATTTACCTCTTGAATGATGTTGTTTCTGCAAAGTGAACTGAAACAGCAAACTAATACACATATGTGCATGGGGATTCATGATATCTTTCGCTTCATTGAATTGAATAATTTGTTTGATATGAAATATATTATTACTTTTAATAAATGAAAAATTATAATAATATGAATTAATTCGTCATCTCATAAATCTAGTAATAAACACTGTAGCCTGAAATCATCTGCGTTTTCGACCTTAATAGCTAAGACATTGGACACACAAGAGTGTCACTAAAATTTTGCATTTACAACAAGAATTGAGGCCTCAGGCAAACATTTCTTGTACCATATGAGGTAACCGTCATGACGAATCATGTATAATCTTAAACAGTCTGTAGGCTCAACGATACGTCTGGAATAGTGTTTTTAACTTTAAAATAACCCGACGCTGTATATCCAAATTCAAAGTCTAAGATCTTATTCTTTTACAGCGTATCTTCTTTGGAAGAACTGATCTCCCTACTTAAACACATGTATATGCAATGTAAGCAATAACTTCTTTACATGATTGTGACTGTAGCTGTGATAACTGTTACTTTTTCTTTGTTTTCTGTGCACTTGCAGATTTATGTACTTACATATCTTTGGCGTAGTATGTTTCACCTTGTGATCCGACAAAAGCACCAACAAAAACCCCTGGTAGGACTGAAGAATACTAATGATATACGAGATGTACTTTAACTATTACTAATGATATATGAGATATACGTTAAATATGACTAAATGCTTCCTTACTTTATATTTTTAGTACTTGTTTTGCATATCAATGTGGCTGACTCTGCTGGTGAAGTATCTGTCCCCGAATTTGGCCGTAACCCTGCTGGTGGACTATACGTCCCCGAAGTTGGCCGTAACCCTGTAGCTACAATCTGGCCTGATGATAATGAAATACTAGCTTAACGAAAAGATATCTGTTGTACCCAAAAGTTGAAAATTTGACATATGTCCGTTTTCGTTGCATTCTACAAATGTCCCAGATCATTGTTTACATGGCTTTACCATTCTTCTAACTACACGAAATGGCCATATAATAAAGTAAATTTCTACCTTTGTTTGACTTTCTACATAAAAAAAAAATGAAAATATACTTCTTTACTTCGTTTTTTAAGTAAACATTTATCTTTAACCCGCATATCACAGGAATAGCAAATATATCAGCAAGCTTATTTCAAGTAGACCAAAACTGAGGTAGAGAAAATTAAAACTTACTCCATCCTAAAAATGTATAACGCAGAAAAGATCCAGAGTCCGATAGGTCTTGGTGTTGCGCATGGGCAGAGTATGTCACAGTTGTATACAGATTAAAAGTCTCATTCATCAACCAGGAATACGTTGAAAGGACGAAGTAATGGATTAGAACAGCGAAAACCTCACAAACAACCTGAAATATAAAAACAAATAATGATTAGGTTATCAGTAATACATGCATGTACACCATCTTACAAACAAGCTGTAATATACAACCACATAAAGAGTAGGGAAACATGACTACGAACGCCTCATACATATTCTCTAACGTATAGCGATACGGAGTTTAGGAGTCTGGAGTACGAATACCTCTCATACAGGTTGACATGTACACCCACAAAAAAGTAGGGAATCAGAACTTAGAACAAGGCTTCACACGTGATACAAATCCCCTCGCATTTACATTTAGTGACTTATGTAAGAGGGAATGAAGTCGCTAGAGCGATGACCAAGTTGTTTTTCTAAAAATAGAAATAGTGACCTTGGCCTTCAACGCAAAAACCCGAAACAAGAACTTTGTCAAGACACTGGTATCAATTTTCATAAATTTTCGTTCAGGAACGAAGTGAGTAGAGCAATGACACATAAAACTTGATAAGTAAATGTAGTACTACAAACACATCACATGCAGTCTGTTATGTACAACAATAGAAAAAAATAGAATACGGCCTAGGAACGTTTCACATACAGACTACAATGTACAATGATGTTATAGTTAGAGAAACGGGACCACAAACATCTGAAATACAAGCTGTCATTACAACGACTTAGAATGACGACAAAACAGGACAGCGAACACCTAGCCCACAGGATATAAGGTATAACCACATTAAGAGTAAAATAACAGCAAAACATCTCACACAGGCTGTAAGGCATCACCGAATAAAGTGTAGAACAACAGCAAAAAACCTCGCACATGCTGTAAGGCATAACCACGCTAAGAGAAGAAAACCAGCAAAATAACACACATATGCTGCAAGGTATAACCACGCTAAGAGAAGAAAACCAGCAAAATAACACACATAGGCTGCAAGGTATAACCACGCTAAGAGAAGAAAACCAGCAAAATAACACACATATGCTGTAAGGTAGAACGACGCTAAGAGAAGAAAAACAGCAAAATAAATCACACAGGCTGTAAGGTATAACCACGTAAAGAGTAGAAAAACAGAAAAAAACCTCATGAACAGGACCAAATGTTATTTTAAATCATATAAAAAGTAGGAGTAAGGTCCAAGAACATCTCACACACAGGCTGTAATGTACAGCGATGTAAACGGTAGAGAATGCACAACAACAAAAGCAGGAAAACGAACATCCAACATACAAGTTGTAATGTACAGCCATATAGAATGCACAACAACAAAAGCAGGAAAACGAACATCCAACATACAAGTTGTAATGTACAGCCATATAGAATGCACAA
>JAUMHH010168186.1:0-16593 GCA_032359455.1 Chlamys rubida | reverse complement strand
TTTTGACAAAATGCAATATTAACCTGAAACTGGCGAACTCTGACACGCGAGGTTAATATCGCAAATTGATAACCTCGGCTACCGTTATAGTTATAATATGGCCATATTTAATGCCATGTCATATAACAAAACAGTTATTAACTTTTTTTAGGTTAATACGAGGATTTGTCGACCGTCGACCTCGTGGAATATCACCTTTCTCAGGTCGACAAATCCTCGTATTAACCTAAAAAAAGTCAATAACTGTATATTATCATCCATTCTATTAGAAATCATCAATGTCTATTTTAAGACATTCCAGGAGTACAACTGTATTTTGCCTGTAGCTTTCTAGGATGACAAGCTGTGTATTCAAAGTTTGTTCAAAGAAACAACAACCCACATGAGTAAAATACATTTGTATATTTAAATCTTTCAACAAAGGTTGTTTGCTATCAAGTTTGTTTAAATAAATGACAATGACAGACTTTGAAGGTCACAGTGTTTTACACCAATCAAAACAGGTTAGCAATATAGGCCCAATGGGCCTTTTACATTAATAAATTACACTGATTAAGAGTTCACTTTTTTTGTTCAAAAATTATGATGTCAGAATCTAAAATCAATCAAATGATGAAGTGCATGTTGATTCTGATCCCAGCTGCACAAATGTTCCTTCTTATAGAAATTCCTTAGCTAAAGTTTTTCTATAGAAAATTTTAAGTTGCGGAAGTTTTCCTTAATTTCAGTAATGCTCATTCGTTAAAGAAAATATTATGTTAAGGAAATCCCTGAAGTCAACGAAGGTTTACAAAACTTGGGCTGGAAGCAATTTGTGCGATAAAGCATTAGCGTAACTTCACTGTAATTGTCTGAGGTCACTACGGTATATTTAGGTTGAAAAGAAAATAGACAAAATAAAATGGACAACTAAATTTTCATTAGTAAGAATTCATGTATATTATGTACTTTCAAATAGATTGGTTTTTCTGCTGCGGACTCGGCGACAAGTCTGAAACTGATTGAGGCTGGAATGAAGAAGGAGACGTTGGCTTTGTTTGCCGTACCTATGATCCCAATACAGATTATCTTGCCGCTCATTATCAGCAAGTTTACCACCGGCCCCAGTCCAATGACAGTTTTCCTCAAGGCCATGCCAGTACGGTATGCACACTCTATTATTATACCGGGTCTTCAAATTCAAATTAATCAGTTATTGTTTGTACATCAAATTGTAAATAAACTTTCGATTTATATTTTTCTCGCTTTTAATTCAGTGATTGACAGCCATTCTTTTTTTAAGGTATTTTCTGGATTCTACAAACAAATTAATTTCACCATAAGCTTTTCTTTTTTTTCGATAATGTCTTAAAATGACCCAAAATAATTATTACTTGAACATTTTTTTGGCCAGATAGAAAAAAAAAATCAATTTTATAAGTGGAGGCTTTACTTAAGGATCCCTGTATATCACTGCTAAAAACTGTAAATAAGTGTTAGAAACTGTTTTGATAAATCATTTCTGAAAAGAAAATCATACCTTGCGGGAGTTTTATGAGAAATAATAAAAAAAAAACACAATATAATCAACAACAGTGTTCTGAGTGTAAAATAAAAAATGGGCTAGACTGTGAATGAAACCCTAGACTTCAGACTGTTATACTATTGCTCTAACCAACTGAGCTACCTGGTCAAGGGAAGTGTCCTGGCCCAACTGTGCTACAGTTATAGCCAAACAGGAGTAAAGGGGAGGTAACTGTATATAGGAAAAAACACAGTGCATGGGGACAGGGATCCTTAAGAAACCACCTGCTTATATCTCCCACCTGTTTATAACTACAGCCAAGCCTGCCATAGAACCCACCTGTGTATATTTACCACCTGTACTTTATAACTACAATTATGCTTACAAACATTACAGTACGCTCAAAACTCATGCCCAAGAAAAAATAATTTAAGGATCGATAACTATCAGTACGGTAGTCATTCAAAGAAATATTTAAAATTCTTAGAGAATAGTGAAAATATTTATGCTTAGTAATTTAAATGACTATTTGTGTGAATTTTCAGAAATCTGTTGCTAAATTAACTCATTCACCCCGGAAGACACATTTGAACTCTTCCAATTCAAAGGTTGGAATAGTTCATTATGAAATTTCAGGGATGAATGAGTTAAAGAATTAGTCTTTTTCCAGAGTAGTAGATTTACATTTTTGCATTTCAGTTCCCCGATCTGTTGAGTCCCTACACGAAATATTTCTCCGAGCAGAAGGCTTGTGCAGACTACATGAAGAATCGATATAGTGAAAACGAGTTATTTAAAACGTTTGTGGTGGTACGTATTGAAAGTAATGCATAAGAAATAACAACAAAAATTTGCTGTTAAACACATCTTTTCATAATTTTTTTTTTTTTTGAGATATTCATCCTCGATACTCCAGGGGTTACACTCACTTTCGCTCTCTGCACCCCTGTAAGATGTCATAGCAAAATTGAAGGCTCAGTGTGCACCACCTTGTTGCTGAGACGAGAAGATTAGTTTGATCCTTTGATGTTCATCAAATCTGTTGTTCGTGTAACAGTGAAATTGACTGCCTTTGAGGTCGGGTGTCGCTCCTCTGTAATCTTGAAAGGACAGGTATCAGCCTAGAGATTGTTTTTTAACCTCAGTGACCAATTAACTAGCTAGCCACATGCCTTCGAATTCGCCAAGACATATTCCAGGGGTGCAGAGAGTGAAGGTGACCATAACCCCTGGCTTTGAGGATGGTAGATATTCAGCAGACCTTGTAATCATTGTTTATAAAACTAGAATGGAATCAAATGACCTAGAATATTTCTGTGAAATATAACACAAGTTATCATGCATTCTTGAACTTGGAAAGAAGGGAAGATTGTTTGATATAGTGATTGTGGGAAATAGTGTCATATAAGATTTCAGATGTTTAGATCTGGCCCAAAGATTTGAAACAATTTTAAGTCTATCAAACCAGTAAGTTTTGACTTAGCCAATCACAACTAACGTCATGAAAAGTGACGTCATACATGATTGGCTAGGCAAAAACTTCAGTCTAAGATTGTTTCATGATCCAGGGGCCAGCTCTTCAATATTGTACGAATAAGGGAAATATATCCAGAGAAACTTCAATATACGAGGGAAACAGGATGTTTTATTTCCCTGTCATGTGATCAATATAATTCAATCAGACACACTGTCATGTAGATGAGATATAATAATATTGTTTGATTTCTTCCACAGTGGGCCGAGACACAGAAACAGTGCAATCGTCTGAAGTTGACCGACTTGCTGGTCAAGCCAATGCAGAGACTGACCAAATACTCCCTGCTGCTTCAGGCTATATTACGTAAAACGGATGATGAGAAACAGCGAAAGGATGTCCTGGAAATGGTGGGTCACAATCTGAACTGTACAATACCTGACAGTCGATGCCACTCTTTCAGATCCAAATGTGAACTTATTTCACCTCAGACGAAAATAGTCCAGAAAATATTTGTTTGAAGCTGTTGTATAGTGACCCTTCAGTTTTCATTATCACGGTAGAGGACGAAAGTTTGACTGGGCGATAATGTTCCCCGGTATACCGTATATCAATTAATTGAGATATGAAAAATGGTAACGTTTGACATTCATAATGAATCTGGAATAGTTTCTGACAGAGTTGCTTCCCTTTATTTCAGATTGCCAGTGTGGATCGATTTGTCTCCCAAGTTAATGCATCACTAAGACAACGACACGAACAGGAACGCCTCGCCACCATAATGACGAAAATAGAATCCTACGAGGCTGTGGAGGCACCTAACGATGAAAGCTTAAAGGTAAGGAAAATCTGTTATAGGCCCAGAGGGTACATTATAAATTTAAAAAAGATTTAAAATAGGTCCTATATTGTACAAATACATGTAGTCTACTCCCCAATTCAACCATTTTGCACAGCATACCGGGAAAAATTTCGTCGCATTTTCATTTTTGTCTTATTTGCCCTCTGTAATGAGGGCGATTTTATCATGCCAGCCAATATTAGTACACAGCATACAATGCACAGTAATTACATGAAAAGGGCAAACATGGATTTTACCGGTGACAGGCAAATATTGAAATGGGCGAAAGTTTCCTGGAAAGTCCTTAGGGCCTGTCTCTGGGTAGAACTCTGGTTCGTCAAGTCTCTTTCACAAAAGGGGTGTGTTTAACATCACACATAGACTTATTATCTTTGCAGAAGAGGGGAAAAGGGGACTTTTAACAGTGATGGTACTATTCTTGAGGTGGTAAATGAAGCAATGAAGTTGCTTTATATTGTTTACAGTAATTTTGACCTTGTACATTGCAGTTATGAATCGGAAAAAAATGACTATAGATCACGTATTATATTGATATTTCCTTCTGTTGATATATCGTTTGAGAATTTGTTGTATAAGTCGTTAATGTTTGTTTTACAGTATCTACAGGAATATAACAACAACTTTGACCTGCGGGCCCCCATGCCGGGTTGTGCCGGAGGTCAGACTCGCTCACTCATTATGCAGTCAGTGCTCCGCCTCAAAGACTCTCAGTCACGGGTGAGTGACCATTCATTACACAGTGAAAATAGACTGATAGACATAACCAGTACATTTCCTGATTCATACATGTTGCTAGCATTCGTTTATCGTGATCCAAACGGTAGAACCGGTTGGACCAGAGTTGTTCGTTTACGAAATAAGGTCTGACCTAGTAATCTGATGCTGCTTTCAGGCGAGCCTTGACAAAGCCTTACAAGGCCTGCATGAACATTAGTAGGTCTGCCAGGATTTATACCCGAAAAAGATTACATTTAAAAACCAGATACGCAATAAGGAATAAGGGCCTTTGTCTTCTGTCAGTGAATCAACATACACTTTCTCTTCTGTTCGTGCTATCTAATTTGAAGACTTTTGAGCAGAATAAACAGTGAATTTGGATTCCATGAAGTCTGTTAGTCATAGTACTATGCCAAATTGTCATGATCTTGACCTGATTCCTTTGTTGCGTAGATTGTAACTCCACAATACAGCCTGTTTGTAACTTGTCGTGTTGATCAAATATTTTTTTTTGCAAACTTTACCATTTCAATTTAACGATGACCGTTCTATTTTAGTTGGACGTTGAGTGTCTCCTGTTCACCGACCTCTTCCTTATATGCAAACCCAGTAAAAGGATGGAGAAGTACAAAATTATCAAGGCCCCTATGAGAGTCGACAGGATAATCACACAGGAACTTAAGGACAAGGGTAGGTAACTCTTCTCACCACACAGGCCATTTTCACAATTCAGGTGTTGTTTTTTATAACTCTTAATCACAACTAGTCCACAGAACATCTTGATCAAAACCAGTCTTTGTTTTGTTTGTGGTATTAATTAAGAAATAATTTGATGATGTGATTAATTAATTTATACCTTCTTGGGCAAGGCTCATTTTATGTTCTTTTACAAATGTTTATCAGACTATTTCATTTAAGTTTATCAACTCACAACCTGACTTCTGGAACACTCACTTAGTATTCTCCAAACATTCTCAAATGAAGTGTGTTCTTACCCCCCAAACTGTTTATTGTACTCCCATTTCTCAAGAACTGTCTTATATAACTAAGTAACTTGGGGTACAGAGTTTTGAAAATCCAGTGTGCTAGTACTTGTTCTGTCAACAAATATATCTGCACTGGGATTCTAAGGGTATAACCATCAGATAATGTTCCCACAAAAGAAATATTTTAACATGATTTTAAGCTGCTTAGAATGATAATCAAACAACTTAGTACATAATTTTATTCAGTGGCTCTGTAATCAATTTACGTTACCGTCCTGACTTACAGAAACTTGTTGAAATGTGTCATTGGCAACCGTTCTGTTAACCAGCATTTTACCTGAATCGTTATTGTATTGTAATATGCTTGTATAATGCCAAGGTGAACATGTTCTGTATTGAGTTCAGGGCTCATATTCATGAAACCGTTCCCATGCTCAAAATCAGATTCTGTGCTCAAGGAAAGCTCAATTTCTTGTTCCGATGGATGATAAACATATTTTTATAATATTTAGTCTATAATTTGGAAGAATTCTGGAGAGACTTCAAACTGAATACCGTTTAAAATATTACACATAACATTTTTATTATTTCACATGATTTAAGTGAGTTACAAGAAAATCAAGTTGAGCAGAAAATCTGTGCTTGAGCATGAGAACGGTTTCATGAATACGGGCCCTGAATCTGTACATGTAGTGAGTTTCCCCAATGTTTAACTTAATGTGTTGTATTTTACACATTCAGAGTTTCCTCATGGTTTTAACTTTATCTGTTGTTTTTGTACACATAGGGAGTTTTCTGATGATTTACCTGAACGAGTACCACGTACCTGTGTCAGCATTTACATTCCACGGCGACCAGGCTGCTGTCAGAGTGTGGCTGGAACATATACGAAAAGCCCAGGTCAGGGGAGACAACCTCACTTTTTCTCAATCTTAACCTCCATTGATATGTACAGTGAACTGTACTATCAACTGAAAAAAATCTGTTAATGTGAAAAATAGTTTTTGATTTGTATAAATGTACCAGTACTTATAATTTTATCAGTAAAATTATGTTTGAAGTAGAAATTTTAATGGATTTTGTGGAATTTCCCTCTGCTCATTTCAAAACATATATTTATAAACTTATCACATCTAGATTATGTGACATAATTTCAAACTTTCAAATTGATTATTTGAATAAGAAATAATTACCTGTATTTTGTGTTCACAGGCACTATATCGTGAAATTCGTAACCCGACACAGGGTTCCAATAGTTACTCTTACCTGTCTGGGGAGCTGGTGGAGGAGCAGGTGATCAATGTAACGCCCATCTCACCCCTCCCCTTGGACCAGCCTGATGTTGTCATGTCGCGCTCGGCTGGCAATGATCCTGCAGGTCAACACTTCCTGTTTCCTAACAATGCCGCTGGTCAGTCCAGCCCTGGGCGCACGTCACCTATGAGCAACGAACCGCAATCTCCCACACCTTATGTCAGTCATCCACGCCCCGCAAAGTCTCACAGTTACCATGGTGATGAACAGCATCACAAACATGTGCAATCCTCAAACTCTGTGCCAAGTTTCGTTGACAGTATACCTGACGATGACCGATTACATATTCCGCACTCGACAGGGTCATCCGCCAATAGCGACTCTTCCCTCCCAGATATTGTCGACGAGAATCAAAAGGGGAAACTTAGTCAACGAAGGTCGTCACGCAATGGAAGTCGCTACATCACGGCCGATAATATACAGGACTTGAATAAAGACGATAAAGATACCAGCATTCATAAACGTCTCTCATGGAACTACGGTACTTCGGACAATGATGAGAGACTAGGGGTTCTGAAAACCAAAACTCAAAGTTCGGACTCTCTCCGGAGTATACATAGCTCTAGTGGTGTAAGTTCGACAGGATCTCTACACCTCAGTCCGGAGGAGATGGAGTATAGCTCCAATAACCACGGTGATATTTGTACAATTCATGAGTGTAGGCATGACGATTGTGATGTTAATGAATTGCACCGGAAATCTGAGCAAAACGACATATCCACATTGTTTCAGGCCATGTCTACGAGTGAAATCAATCAGGGTATTGTGTCTGTAGACCTGCCTTCTTTCGAGAAAAAACTCACGCATGCGCAACTGATGAAAATGAAGAAACAACTCCTTCTTTCTTCCAATGTAGAGGCCAGGTAAGTTGTACAAAAACAGCATTTCATTTTGTGTCGTCAAACTAACACAGGTTCCACACTTATGTATCCTTAAACAGTTTCATGTAGTCAGACTTACTGTGAGCTTGTGTCTTGAACAATATTTTTGGGTCAAACTTCAGCGCTTTTGTTTCAAATAGGTTTTTAGGATCAAATGTACGTGCTTTTGTATCTTAGATAGTTTCATGGTGTCATACTTTCATATTTTGGTGTCTCAAACAGTTTCATGGTATCAAACTTCCACACTCTGTGTATCTGTAGTAGTACAGTAGTTTATTAGGGGTAGGGTTTGATTCCCTGATCGGATGTGAAAAGGTATGGGGTCACCTACCTGACCTCGTGGGTTTCCCTCCACATTAAGACCAACTCTGAGGTACGATCGGAGCCAACATGAGTGACTAATATAAGTTGATAGAACTTTTTTCACAATTGTTGTAAATAAATTCAGAAGTCAAAATTTCTGTATCAAGACCTAAATCCAGCAGTAAAGGCTGTCTTTCATAATACTTAAAGTCCTTACACCAAAATCTTCATCTCTTACTTGTCAAGAGCCTGTGATCTCTGTTAGAGTTAAGGGTGTATGCTACCTTACACAATATACCTGTGATTTGTGTTAGAGTTAAGGTTATGTACTACCTTACACATTCCATTGATTTTTGTTAGAGTTAAGGATATATGCTTGCTACCTTACACATTATACCTGTGATTTTGCTGCATTTGTCATCTCAATGAACTTATATTCACTAAGATAACATCATTAAATTATCAAATTTTCCTTTTGAAACTCTTTTGGAAATACAATAGGACACACCAAGTCAGTATACCTGTTTATCTCTCAACGATGTCTAACACTTTGTACCGTTTTCTGTTTCAGTGAAGTATGATTGCAATATGGAGAACCTGTCAACGCCGTCTGTGATTAATCCCTCAATTCCTGTGCTTTCCTTTTCGGTTTGGTGAACGAGTGCTTTACACATTGTGATGTACCAAAGGTTGTGAATGGCTGCATTATTATTCGTGGTAATGAACCAAAGGGTGTGATTGGTCAAAATGTTTTGAGAACATAATCACATGTCAAACTGACTTAAGGAAGAGTATGTTTGGCTTGAGAGTTGAGCCGTATTAATTCAGCCAGTGTCATTCACAGCTTAAAGTGGCTGGATTACACTTTGTGATACGAAAACGGAAATCCGTCCCCAAATATCTGGCAGGATCTTGGGACAACCGGACAGGAAGTGTCTGGATTACGGAGGTCCGAATTACTGGCATGTGATTATATAATGTACCAAAGGATCTGATTGGCTGTATGCTTTACCCTAAGGAGATAGGGTGTTGAATGTGATTTCCTATACATGACAATTATGTAAACCCAAATGTGATTGGATGTCTTGTGCACAGCAAGATGTTATGTGACTTGTGATTGGTTGATGAGATGTTAGTGATGTTTGGAAGGTTCTGAAGACTGTGTGGAAGTAAAAAGTTGACATTCCATTTGTGGGGATCAGGTGTCCGGAGTATATGTTGATATCGGGCCGGTGGATAAAAGGCTGTAATGATCTGAAAGTGAAATATGAAGTCAAATTTCATAGGGTGAACACCTGGCTATCATGTTGTTTACCTGTGTCACACCTGAGTTTACCTGTATCACATGCAATTTGCAATATGACACCTGTGTTTGTACCTATTGTGGCTTAACTCTCATAAAGTCACATCTTCTGTTGGCCTATATCAAGTGCTGAATCAAGGGTCTATACTCAAATTTGTGTACCAATATCTGTTAATAAAGGTACAATTTCCCACATTTCTGTTAAATCCGACAATGTATGGAGGCTATGCCGATATTATGAATCAAGGGACATAACTCTGCTTCTGTTGGTTCTGGAGGCTACCTGGATCGCTCCATAAATTAAGGGGACATAACTCAAATAGTTTCTGATGGTTCTTCTGATCTGGATGCTACTCTGACGTTTCCATTAATCAAGGAATATAAAGATTTTTTATCAGGGGGCATAACTCTGATATTTCCCTGTTATTCAGAGGGGAAATAACTCTGTGATGTTTATAAAACCAGATGGTTTACCTTTGTTATTCTCATATCAATATACGCGAGTCTTTCACGCACGCCACCAGATGGTACGTAATGTCCATGACTCGGAACACATGGTGACGTAGATTGTTCACTGTTGTTAGGCTGGAAATACCTCCGTACCTCATATGTCTCACCACTGTTATCTTCTCTGTGATTGGTTGGTTATATTTATCCATTATCTTATAGGTGTAAATTGTGTACTTTCTCTAAACAACTTAATAACTTACCTGAGTACCCGGATGTAACATTGTTAGTTATATGTAAAATAAAAATGTATATATGCAGATCTACTTAATTATAACGTAACCACTTTGTAGATCTGTTATTATATACACTGGTACCACTATGTGGATCTATACGTCTCAGTAGTTAAACAATACATAATAATTAAGGATGTATGCTATACCTAAGAATTAAGGGTGTATGCTGCCTTATACATATTTTACCTGTGATGAGTTCATCTTATCTCCCTTTGAAAAACCAATATATGTTCATTTTTGGAATTAAGCAGAATTATTTCCCTGTTATCAGTGAACAGTTATATGCATTTATGTGTACATTTAAAAAACAGTAAAACTCTTATTTCATGTGGTCAGACTTTCATGATATTTTCAGTGGAACTAATTCGGGAAAGTTAAATTTATTTTCCAATTACACTGTCAATAGTCATAAATAACTGTCAGAAGTGAAACAAATCTGTAAAGTTTATCTCTTTTTCAAACTCTTAATCAATGAATGTAACAAAAATTAAACCTCCACGAAAAATGTAAGAGCTCAATAGTCAATCAAGTATGTGATCAATTGTCAAGTTTTTCATAAGAAAATATATTACCAGTTTCTAAATGGAGAGCTCTTTTGTAAAGAAGTTACATATTGTCATCACTGTCAAGTGGTATACATCCTTAAACTTGCCAATAAAATGTGTAACATATTAGGTCTGACCTGACTGCAGATTTTTGAAAATTATTGTTTACAGATTGTCATTTAAGGATTCTTACATATGAACTGGTCACACACAGCATTTGGTTTCATTTCACTCCAGTACATGTATAATATGTTTACGATTCAACTTATTTGCATAATTACAACCAGGAGTCAATTAATTTATTCAAATTTTTACACGGCTCTTGGAATTTACGAGTATCCAAATCATATCACTTCAGTTTAAAATATTTGAAAGTTTCAATCTGAACTTCTTGAAAAAATTATGACAAGGATTCACTGAACTAATGAACTTTTAACACGTCTCTCAGAATTCATGAGTAACTGAATTATATCACTCCAGTATAAGATACTGAAGTTTCTGTTTAAAACTAATGGCAAAATCACAACCAGGAGTTGCTTAATATATTACACTGTTTACATGTCTCTGAATTTCTCCGTAACCGAATCTCTTGGAAGTGACCTGGTGTGCGTAATCTGTCTCAGTGTTGAAGTAGACCACAATTCTTACCACCATGATGTTGTCCGGGAGCCCATTGTAACATACGCTACATTGGTAATTGTCTCCGATATCGTAGATTTAAACTCATAATTAAGAGATTTCACAATGCTTTTTCTCTGAATTGTGGATGACAGGAAATGTGCTGTGTATTTATATTAACCAGTAGTGTATATGGGTTAGAAGCATGGATATCTGAGTCTCCGGTACCGTGAGTGAATATATATATATTCAACTAAGTCGAATTTCGCATAAAATGACTAATCCAAAATCTTATTGTATCAACGAAATGGTCTGTATCAGACGGATAGTGATGTTATAGAAAGTGTAGATCAATTAATGCAGTACCATAAAACCTTGTTATACTGCCACTATTTGCCAAGAGAAATACGGCATTATTTTTGGCAATGAATTAAGGGAAAGTTATAAAGGCATTCTTAGAGAGGGGGGGAAAAATAGGGAAAAACTGGCATTATAAAGAGATTAGTGATAACCTTATAAAGGCATTCTGAAGGGAAAAGAAAAAAATGGCATTATGAAGGGGTTTGGTAATATTTTGAAACTTAGAAAGGCATTCTTAAGAAAAACGAGACAGAAAAATGTCATTGTAAAGGGGTTTGGTGATAATTGAGGGAATGAATAAAGAAAATCTTCAGAAAAAAAAGAGTGGAAAAATGGATCCTGAAATATGTTGGCAGTAACAAGCAAGGTCACAAATGGAACAAGGGGCATTATGTCAAGGTTTTACTGTATTTTCTGAAATAGAATATCTGTTAAACACCTAAAAGTAGAATTTTGTAAAGCCGAGGATACAGATTTTGACTGAATATCAGTAAGGTAATAAAACCTTGCGCAAAGTATATGTTACTTACATGGTACAGTAGTGTTAATATAAAACACAAGTGCTTTCAGGATTTGCATAGATCTGACGAATTTGTAGCGTATCGTCTTCCTAGTCGTACATAACGCAGGAACAAAGATCTGATTTATATAAGATAGTGTATGATCTGATGTTTTATTCAAATCAAAAAGATTTGGTGAAGTTAGGAGGCGGACAACAAAAGAGACGATTGCAGACCAGAAATTGTATCTGATATCAAGTCATGTTATATCGATATTAAATTCAGGGCAATGAATATATAAATCGATATAGATACAGGCCACAGTTCTGTCTTATAGATTTATTAACCAACCCTGCCAGGGGTTTTAACACAAAAACTAATGGAAGATTGTATTTTCAAGATCTGCGAGTTTTTTTCTCTGACAAAATGTTTTGTTTGCAGAACTCCCTCATTTGTCTTCATTAAAATGGTTGTTTTTACCTCCTGTTAATTGTCTTAAAAATTCTTCAATAACTATAACAGAAAATTCAAATAGAAAAGTATTTTTCCTCGCTCCTTCAACTTTTCCCCCCTTTCTTCCTATCCATCTAGTATCCCTCTATTAGAAAAAATATTTAAAAGTGGACCTTATTTACTAAGAACACATATCAACTTGTTGTATGCAAATTATAATTTTAAAATTTGTTAAACTGTCGAATGTGAACATTTGTTATTTCTGCATGTGGATCAGATCAAGCCAAGCAACAATTACCTGTTAACCCTTTCACCACTGTAGACCATAATGGACTCATCCAGATCAACTGCAATTTTAAATTTCCATCAAGATCTAGATTGCTCTTTTACATATGTCTGTTCTTTTTCACTTAGCAAAATGCTGGGACTGTGCAAATGGTCAAAATGATATCTTGATTTGGTTTAAATATTTTTCAATTTATTTTTGGATAAAAATATAATTTCAAAAGATTTATCATAACAATTATTTATATACTTTACCAATATTTCTATTTATTTGTTTCAATATTACCAAATAAGATTGTTTTTTTTTCAAATGTCTCTTTGTTCACTAAATGCGAATCTCGCATTCTAATCTGGTAAGGTAATTGCATTCCTGGGTTCGGTCACACCTGCAGACAGAATTTAGACTTTTCCCTGGTATATCTTGGAACCTTGTTAATCTGGACACTGTTAATCTGGAAAATTCACCTTCCGGTCTTCAAGTAATCGACAATGTTTGTTTCATTATTCGGAATTTTTTTATTCTGATAAAAAAAGTGTTCAGACTAACAGTTTCCACTGTATACAGGGAGGACTTAACTCTTTCACCCCTATATAACTTTAGTAGACTCGACCATGCATTGATATGGATGAGTCCATTATGGCGTACAGTGGTGAAAGACGGCGAATCTTTACACCACATTTATAGTCTCTCACACCTTAACCCTACTCGCGTGTTTCATACGTTTATATGATACCTTTATTTTTCTATAAGTCATTTGTATATATATATAATATATATTGTGATTATAAATATTATGATAACTTACTGCATTAATTATGATATTATATATTGTCAGATTGTTCATTGAAAATATTGCAAAATTAAACACCAGGTGTATTATGATATCCTGAATATGACGTCTCTGTGTTTTCTCTTAATATCAACCACATATTAAACCGAATCCTAGACAGTCAAGTTTCCATACCTAAAACTGGCATGTTCCTTTTTACCTTTTTTTTAAAGACGAAAAAAGTTCAAGAATTCTCAAAGACAAAACCAGCAACACACAGAACACAGAAAGCAAAATGCTTACCTGGTTGAAACATAAGTCCAATGGCAAAAATGTTTTTTAAAATATTCAAATGACTTTTGTTATTAGTATAAACGAAACATCTTGTACTGGAACTCTGGGTACAGAAATTACCAAATACTGAAACCGAAGTACCCCTATTACACCTGACCGGCCATACCTAATTACCGCACGGCTTTGTGTTGTAACTTTGAGCAAGATGCGTTACTCCGCTTTTTCCAGTCTACTCGGCTGTAAATGAGTACGTGGTTGGGCAGTGCTAGAATTGTGGAATGCTAGCTGTGAGCACAGAAATGGCAGCACCGGCTGTATGCTCCCCAGGAAGTTGAGAAAGATATTGGCTGGTTGCAAAGGCCCTATAACCATGGATGATAATTTGTCAACCACTTTGAGATGACCTATGACCTAGGTTGTGATAGAGCTGTATATACGAACCTTGAATTATTATTAATTACAAGTTGAATGTTTCCAGCACACGTACAGCAGGATTTTTTGAAATCACAATGAAAATACTTTAAACAAGGAAAATTCGCCTTTTTCTCCCTCCCCAATAGGGGCGAATTTATAATGACAGGGAATATAAGTACGAAATATAAAATATATAGTGATTAAATATTAAGGGCAAAATGTACACGGGTTCGAACATGGATTTTAGCGGTAAAGGGCAAATGTTTCCTGGTATACACCACCATTGGGTGTTCTGGTGGTACAGTGGATAGCGCACTTGTCTTTCACCAAGGCGGCCTGGGTTCAATTCCCCTGCCGCATGTGAAAAGGTATGACGTCACCTGCCCGACCATGTAGGTTTTCTCCGGGTACTCTGATTTCCTCCCACATTAAGACCCCCCAACGAGAGATTAATATGAGTTGAAATTACTTGTTTCATAGTTGTTGTAAAATTTTATTTTGATAGTAGGGGGGTGTCATTGGTCTGGCTTCAAAAACACTGACATAGTAGAGTATGGCAGTCTTAAATCCTTCGAAAAATTCTGAAATTCTGAAAAAATACTATAGCGAGGAATGCTAAACCCATTCCATATTTCACAGATGAATTTATGTTGAAAATTATAAAGACAGCAATGAGAAATGCTTAACCCACCACATACCCAGTATTTCCCAGACGAATGCCCCCAAAACGTTAGAGACTGCAATGACAAAATACTGGATTCAACACATATCGCATGGATAAATGTCCCATGAAAAGCAAAGACAGCAATGAGGAATGCCCGATACGTCACATACTTCAGCGATTCCTGGATATTCAAAGTTGCAGATGTCATGCACAGGACTAAAGTTGATGTATCAATCCCAAGGGAAAGTCATGATTGATGCATCACTTTGACACAACTAAATCATTCGTCAAATGTTTCTGCGATTCAAATTTGAGGGTATCCACAAAAATGCAACAGAAACATAAAGGAAGGGAGATAACTCACTTTCGTTATATGAATTGTAAGCCATATTTTCATATATATAATTCAACCATTGCCAGTAGTTTGTAGTGATTTGGTTTGTTTGTGTTACGTCCTATTAACGGCTATGGTAATTTAAGAACAGTGCCAGGTTTTGGTGATGGAGGACCATTTAGTTCTCGAAACTGCGGCCAAGTGATGGAGGGCTAGTTGTAGCAAAATGTCAGACGCCTAAACCATTTGGCCACCGCGGCCCCTATTTTGTAGTGAATATTTTATAGATTTGCATGGAACATGTTTCCATTCATAAAAGAAATTATGCATGTCTTTCATTTGGATGACACTTGTTTTGGTACATTTCAGATATTCAAATGAGTAATTGGGCTATATTATGTTGCAAATTGAAATTAAACTAGCTGTTCCATGACACCAGCCAGAGCCAATTCTGGAAGCATACATGTATCTCAAGTATTTATGCTCGACAATCAAATATGTTGTTGAAGGGTGGGTATCACCAGTGTTTCTATTCTGGGATCCAGGAACTAATTATAAAGATCCTATAGAAACAGATTGACGACGGACAAAACATTATGGCATATAAGCTCACCTTGGTCTTTGGGATCAAGAGAGCTAAAACATAAAACACAATTTTTCTTAAAAAATAAATTTATTCATCAACTCTTGGAATGTTATACATGGCAGGGATGTTGCATGTACATGTATAGCATCATGTAATGTTAAGTTCCACAACAATAAAAATTATTTATCAGTTCTACAGATCAACCAACTTTATGTACAGTTTTTGATATTTATTTTAAAGGGGTTATTTAATGTTTTCCCATTGAATACCATATATATTTAACTCGAATCAATGGTAGAATATTACTCTACAGAATATCAATGTTCTGCCGTACTTGTGAAATATATTTGGTATTCAATGGGAAAACATTAAATAACCCCTTTATAATAAATATCAAAAACTGTCACAAATCCTTACACAATATATTCTAGCCCCATGCAGGCTGGTGGAGTAGTTCAACCGGTCCAAATATAGTACATGTAACTGTGCACGTAAGTGAACAAAGTACAAAATTACAAAATACACTCATTATTATTAAATACAATATTTGATATAGCACTTTGTGAAGCGAGAATAAGGCACGCTTTGGTCCTTCATTAGCATTCCATACAGCTGACAGGGGTTGTGGTAGATATGGTATATCCGTTGTTGACAAATTTGGTATAGAAACAATAGTACCCGTT
>JAUMHH010168175.1:0-16596 GCA_032359455.1 Chlamys rubida | reverse complement strand
TATGGATACCAGTAATTCTTATATACCTAGGACACTGGGACAACACGGTTAGAGGGATATGGATACCAGTAATTCTTATATACCTAGGACACTGAGACAACACTGTTAGAGGGATATGGATACCAGTAATTCTTATATACCTAGGACACTGGGACAACACGGTTAGAGGGATATGGATACCAGTAATTCTTATATACCTAGGACACTGAGACAACACTGTTAGAGGGATATGGATACCAGTAATTCTTATATACCTAGGACACTGGGACAACACGGTTAGAGGGATATGGATACCAGTAATTCTTCCACGCCTAGAACACTTGGACAAACACTTGTAGAAGGATATTGCTAGTTATAATTATAATATACCTACGACACTGGAGCAAACACTGATAGAGTGATATTGGTAGTAATACTTTTTATTTAAATGGGATACTGGAGCAAACACTTGATGAAGGGACATTGATACCAGTAAGTTTATACAACTAGGACATCAAAACAAATACTAGGTCTAGGAGCATTTATACTGTTGATTTTTGAATACCTATGACACTGGGACACACACTGAGTACAGAGATTTGTACAGGTATTTTTTCTCATACACTTTTAACGCTGTTTGGCCTGGTGCCTGACGTGACTAAGAAGTACCAGTATATATAATCTGGTATCCTGCATTTGTCCCAATGTCCTTTTTGCAAAAGAATTTCCGGTATAAACGTCCCCATATTCAGTGTCCTCGTTGATAGTTAGGCTACAATATTGTTGATATAAATTCAAAAACATATTGTAGTTACCAGTTACCGATTAATTTTCGTTTATTGTCGACCAAACTTCCACACAAAATATCATGTTCGGTGTGCTAACTATACCAGATAACACTGACCTAATATTTTTCACATCAGCCGTTAAATGTTCCCTTCAGTTTGTTGTGAGCCTCCGTGTCATCCTGGACATCCCTGACTATAACGCTGTCAGTATAATGGTCCGAACGTCATTGTGCGTGTCCCTGATGTGTCATGTTATTGAGGTGGCAAAAGAGAGCAGTCGTTTCGTTTATAATGTTAGAAATGAATAAAGTCGTAATGTAACACATACCATATTGTTGTATGAAGACGAAAAAACAATTTACAAACAAATAAAGCCCTAGTGATTGTTTTTACTTTATATATTACGTCCAGCTACGGAAAATAAATGTTTTAATACAATAGAACGTGTGGGATAAGCAGCAAACATCAATTACACTAGAAAACATTGCGATCACACTGAGTCATACAGAGCAGTAATGCCATCATTCGTTCACAACTAAGAGATATGTACAGAAGTAATCACAACCTATCAATAATTCGATCGAGGATACATTTCTTATACTTTAAAAAAAAATGTTTTTACTTTTTGCAATCTTTTTATTTGGTCGATTTACAATTATCTTGATATTATTTCACAAAATGCGACATCTTAACATAATTATGACCATGAAAACGAGAATTATCGTTACCATTTCAGCGTAAAAATATATTATTATGTATCACACATATGAAATATATAACAACTTAGCATGGAGACATGATCAAATAGTCTTTGATGATGATGGTGGACTGATATCTATATTAGCAAAATCATGGATTTATCTTATCACGATTAGATATATTTGACATTATTTTATTGACATGTGGAAATAAATATCATGACTTACCCGTGAAAAGATAAGCTGGCCTATATGGTGTTTAAAACCATTTTTCTAGTCTTTTCAAAGCCAGCCTCCTCAGAATCAAACGGTCGTCCCCGATCTGGGTGAATATGTTTCCGTTAATAATGATTACCCCAGATCGACAAACAGTTGATTCATAACCAGCTGCTACACAATATTAGATATAAAACTATAATAGTCCTAATGCACGAAGAAAAAATAAATATATTCAGGGATTTTAGCTCATTGTCCGTATTTAGCGTGAACGCCTGGAACCAATAAAAACACAATAGGTTCTAGACCTGACGGAAGTTTCGTGGTCTCCCATAAGAATTGTGCGTTATTGAGTGTCCTCATCAACAGAGTTCATATCAGTGTCACTTACCCATCAACCGTCGAGGCTGTGACAGAGATACAATACCACCGTATCATTTAGCATAGATATAAATAAAAAAATCAATGTTTTATTGACGAAAAAACAGGGATAGCTTACCTTAAATTGACCTTGGGTAGTAAAATATACTCGCTTGTAAGCATGACAAAAAATAAACAAACAAAGCCATTGTATCGTCATTAAGAGGAATGGTCTGTACAGATTGTAGGACCGGCTGACTTAGCCGCCACTTACACCCGCAGGAGCAAATTGGCTTAATGATACGGATCGATCGTGTTCTTATAGTGCAACGTAGGGACATCAGGGACAGTCGTGTTTGAGGACACGTGTTGTAAGGACATAGCTTGTGTAGCGAGGACACGAAGTAAATAGGAGAGGCTGTCACCAACATCAGGTATAGTACACTGCCTAGTGCCAACGCTAATGTTATTGGTAATCACCAGACTAGTACCATAATGTATAAGTCACATGGGTAGATCAAATCGTATTCAGATTGAAAGCGTATGAAAGAGTACTAATTGTTAAAACATTTATCCTGACTTGGTATAGTGTCACTGGTATTGTATCACTGGCGTGTGCTGATTGCAATGGCGTTGTTGTGTTAGGGCTTGTGAATGGGTTGAACACGTCTTGGTGATTTTTTTTATATATACAGCTATTGATTTATTGTGTGACACATTAATTTATTTCTAGAAGTTACTAGTCATGCTCTAGTTAGATGTAGCTAGTTGATGTTTCTATCTCTTTGCTTGTTAAGCGAAGGTAAACACTATCAAAATGTATTTTTAACGTCTGTCTATGTTGTATGTTAACCTTGATGAATTACTTTGTAGATATACCACACCCTCTACGGAGGTTTAACCTTATTATGGGATTTGAATCTAATCCAACAACGTATATTGTTTATGTTTGCAAATAACAAAATATAATGGCACGAGTCTGTATATAATCTCTGTGGATATTTGATCGGTAAACTGACCGAATATTCTATCAAAACGAGCTAACACGGCAGAAAGGGAACGCCAAACATATGTCAGACATCAATATTGCCTGAAATGGATGATACGGGAATTCGAATTAACACAGTATACACGTATATGACCAATATATATTTGTAATTCAAATCTATGGATAAAGCATACTTTGTCAGGTCTGTTTGAGCCATTGTCTATGTGATAGTCTAACCGTGACAGTCATTTGTAAATAGTAGTAGGCCATTTTAGTAATATGGGATGATGATGTGGATCAGCGTCAACTCTGTCACCAAGTAGACATAATCAGTAATAAGCAACCTAACTACACTGTAAACCCACATTACCAGCTAGTGAATCAACGATATAATCAGGAACAAGAGATCCGAGGCTTTTTATTGTGTTTATTTGACAGAAATGTAGCAATTTCAAGACAATCACATTGATTCTGCACTACCTACAGTACTACTACCGTTTTACCCTCACAGAAACCATGTTTCAATTGCAATGACTAGCGTTCCTACCATCACAGAAGAGTGTTAACCTAACACGTAATTGAGACAATCGCACGTGCCGAGAAGGAGCCAGTGTCGTATAAAATTTCGTAATGCATTTCACTAAATACAATGGGCGCGATCTCTTATTCCCAGCGTTATCAGTTTGCGTACCGGACGGAATTCAGGAAAGAAATTACCGTTCAGGAAATCACGCTAAACTTTGTTAGATCGATTTAGTGTACGGTGCTTGGTTCTGGGAGGGTTCCCTGTTAATGTCGAGGAGCTGGTGACCTTGTACATATTACCCTAGTTTTGTCTTCATGTGCGATACTGACGTCATATCTCGTCACACAACTGTATGACAACACATCCCACGCGTGGTAATTTGGTTTGTATCGGGGAAATATCAGTCATCCAAAACTACCTGAATTAGGTCTAACGTGACATACGACTCGTAATGAAATCACACGCTTGTCGACTGATGGTGAACAGAGCAAGCCTGCTGTAAGCTAGGTAAAATCGTAGTGGATTTACACTGGGGATGTCAAAAGGAGTAGGTGTCCCTTGGTATGTATAAACAACATACGCTTTTGGTTTAAACCAAATTTAGATTCGCATTCGAGAGATTGATGGTAACAGGCCTGTTAAAGATATTACTTTAGCGCTGCATTCCAGAGTATATTGGTGAAACGCCTTTAGACCTTTATCTGAGACTTCTGGTAACGAAGCTTCTGGAACAACATCCGAGATATTTTGTTTCGAGTATATCACTTCCAGCTTCGAGCATTGTTGATATCTAAACATTTTGCTCAAAATCCGCACTCAAATTCTTGAAGATGTTAAGACAATAATTGTAACTTGGGTGTGGTGTTTTACTGGAAGGATTTCGTTATTTTCAGACAGATACATTTACGTCAAACGACATGTTATGGCTTTTGCTTGACACATTGACAAGATTTTCGGTTGGTTTCGAAAGATATTTCGTTCGACACTGCAAGTGCAGCCGTTGTACCATTCATGTTTCCCGTTGTCTTATTAAATACAAAATATTCTAACAATGATTAATTTTATATCTTATATAAAACAGTAAAAATGGGTACAATGTACGTTTAGAAAATGCATAAGACTCTCCGTAAATCCGTATAACAGAACAGCAAGGAGTTTTCATGTACAGTGTACTTATGTTCATTGCAAATTCCTCGATACCGTCATTTAGCTGCATTTGGTACCGCGTCTTGTTAACTCAATATTGGTAACACACTCGCTTGTTTGTTCCCAGTGATTCTTTGTCCATATTAATTAAAACGTTGACACTAATCTGCATATTCGAATTGGTTTGATCTGCAAATGTGCTATATGCATTTTGTAGAATTTAAAGTGTACCAGGACGGTACTGACGTATTTTAAACAGCTTCAGTGCTTCTCATCTGCCCGGGACACTGGGATGCCGCATTGGGTATTGGTTATTTGATTAAATACGTGTTTGTTCATGTGGCATCAGGCGAGCGTGACTGTGGGAGAGATAGGGACTCTAGCGATGAGTCTATGTAAAACGATTTAATTACGTTAACAGGTTCCATGTTAAACCCTGTTGATGATGTGATTGATCAAAACTGTTTGTCTAACTACAATTAGTTTGCTACTTCGCGACAGTCGATGAATGAAATACGTACCTTGTTGTAAAGACACACTGTAGTGAGTACTTAGAGGAAGTATCAGATTGGCGTCTGCGTCTGCAAAATATCGTCCTATTCAGTTTAATCACTTTGATTGAAGTCGGTTTTTTTCGTTTGTGTGTCACAAAATTTCATTCTTCAACATTTAAAGTAAAGAACAAATTTAGCAAAACAAAATTTAAATTTCTTTTACGAATACTGGCATGGCAGCTTTTAATTTGTATACGTTGAAATTATCATACGAACTTTGTACATAGAACTGTTGCAGGACAAAAGTAAAGACCAAAGTCAGGGAGTTCAGATAAGTTCCTAGCATAGGTAGTGCAAATATAACTAATAACACATATACAGTTTTTCAGCCACCTAACCTGGCATAATCTGAAGGTCTACGAGCCAGACACTCGTTCTTTTTCTATATGTAAATTGAACATGTGTAATTGGTAAATCTATCCATTTGAACCGGAAAACCTGGGACCCGATGGTATCAAGTTCATACGTATAGCTTCACTTTTTACTCAGCGCTGAGTCAGATCCTCGACAATTCACATCCAATCACACGTGACAGTAACGTATATGGAGTTGTGATTGAGTTCTAGCCAGTATTGGTACATTGACGGGAACACTGGCCTGTATCGATCTCGGTCAGTGTCAGTTATTAATGGCGACAACAATCATACCCAGGGTCATATATCTCAATATACACAACCCGGCGGTTTGTTTTTATGTTTGGAATGCAAACAAGTATGGCATTATTACATTACCACTGTCCGTGTATACAGTATCGGTTTTTGGCATTCGCCGAAATCCCTAGAGTTCCGCCTAAACAACTACTGATATATACGATAACTGATGCAAATATGGCAATTGTCCGATTCCTTTGCTCGAGGGAATGAGATATTCATATAATATCCGGATTTCACCACAGAAAAGGCACCAATGGCATTGCAGAATAGTAGTGCAAATACATACTGTGGATAGTCATTGACCGGATATTACATATTGGATTTGTCAATAGTCGCTTCATTCAGACTCTAGACCTGTTTAATATAAAGTTCGATATAACCTGTGATTGAAATGTTTGTGGATGGGATATACCAATGCATAACCGAAACGTGTTTCTTTTTTTGATATATGTAAGTCGCATCGATGTCTTTGTGAATAGTTATGCATTGGGATCAGATTTGATTTCTAACGTTAGCCATAGAAGCACTTTTTAAGAATATTGCAAACTTTGCTATTCACAGTGATACGTTTTGAGTTCCTTTTATCCTGACCGCAAAACCATCAATATCTTTTATGACAGATAGCTTTATACTTTTATCATTTCAGAAAATGCCAGCGTTCAAATGATGGACGGAAGAACGGGAAGAAATCAGTGAACTCTGTACAACTGCCGCGCCTTGACGCATGTGATGGCTCGCATCTTCTGAGTGCGTCCGACCACTCCCTGATTTGCCAGGACTGCCGTGACGTCTCGGCCCGTCAAAGGAGGCGACACGAGAGGGCGCGTCCCTGGCAAGACGTTTCCCCTAGCCGCCAAGACATGTCGGACACTGAAAGTTCCTCCAAGTCGAAAGGTAACGTCTGTTACTCGTTTACAGGACCGGGGGCACTCCCTTACACCTTAATGATATTTGTGTTGATTCGGGGGACATATTCCTGTAGCCTATAGGCTAATAAAAGTCGTGAATACACACAAAACCCTAATGAGCAGTCCTGGGGTCACATACTAACAGACCAATGCGGTAATCTTTACAACTGCTCGTACAGACTATTTGCTTTAGGTATTGGCGTTACGAATACTTCTGTCTTTACTGTTTCCTCCTTAGGACAAAGGTTTCAGAGGGATAGTTTGTGATAAGGTTTGTTATCGATTGCCTCTCTAGGAAAAGGTTGCGAAGGTGACATTGGGTTTAATGTGTCCTTACTTTTGCTCCTCTACAACAAAATGTTAGAAGGTTGTATACTAATCATATTTGTCTTTTCTGTTGTCCCTATGGAACAAACATTTCAAAAGGTGACATTGTGAAAACTGCGACAGCAATCGTCAGGCACACAAAGTAAAATACGCTGTACTATTTCTACATGGTTGCATACTTGAAGAAAGAACTATTTAGAAATGAATTAAACATAAATAAAAAACGACGTTAACATTACGCAGACAGAAATATCGCAACCCTTGGGATACGTTTATAACTATACAGTTAATTTTCGGTTAAGATAGAAAAATGTTATCAAGTAAATATACATGTATCATTTTATCATCTTTAACAATAATATTAATCTCACTGTTACTATTAAAGAACAAAAGTTTGAGAAGGTGACGTTTTGCCTAACGGAAGCAGAGACGACACAATGGATGTCAGTGCAGCAAATAGAGCGAAGTTTAGTTGGCAGTTCGTTCGAACCCCCTCGTCTGGTGGTAAGCTATTTTTAATCTTTAATTTTGTCGTATTCCAAGGGTGCAGAGAAGAAAGGTGTATCGAGAGCGCACTCCTTGGATTTTGATGACTTATTTAGAACTTAATTTAGCAAATTAAATATGCTGAGTCATATCGCCAAATAAATGCAATATTGTACTGAGATAAATTTGAATGAATCAGCTTTCAAAAAGTTTGGAGTATCTGTCTGACTGTACCGGTCGCTCTAGGTAGATCATTTCGTCGCAAATCTCTATACACTGTGTGAGAGTACAGCAATATCGATGCATGCATTATGGGTTTACCTACAATACAACAACTTTCCTAAAGATTGTTGATAGCTTTCACGAGCAATTTTCACTCTCATTATGATGTTCTGACAACCATTATATAACATTGTTTAAAGTAATCTATTGTTTATTGTTTTCAGCTTGTGTCATCAAAAATGTCCAAATGCCAATACCTACCGAAGGTGCTCTTAGAGGATAAGAATATCCTTCATGTTATATATGTAAGTATAGCTATCAGTGTCTCTGATGGACGCCTGTTACAGTTCACCAACCCCAAATTTCATAGAAACTCCTGAATGAACGATACGTTATTACTGCTATTGCAGTCTTGTAAATCTGTTTTCGTTATTAAGCTAAAGTTTAAAAGAAATTGATGAACTTCAATAACGCACTGAGATAATGACTGGTTACGAATGACGGTAATATGGTCTCCACGTGTCGAGGTAATGAATGCTACTCGATTATATGTAGTAAAGTCGGCGTGTTATCGTTCATCGGACTTATAAAACCGCACCAAAATCACAACACCACTTTTTATATTTAATTGAATATGTATCATAACATTGAACACAACCTTTGCCAATGTACCATTAACACTCTACGATGGAGATTGATTCACTTGCCGTTGATACAATATCGTCATAACACAGTTATATGATATGTTTTCTCAGCATAGAACACAGGAGGTATTCCCTATTCAACACGGTCCCAATAGTTGTATCCTAGGTTCATTCAGTGTGATACGACATGCCTTACCCCAGTCTACACTGAAAATCATATACAATTATAATTATAGAGCACTCGACTGATAGTTCTTACCCCCTTGTCGATCTTCTCTGTCGGCTTAACGTTGTTATTTTATATTTATTAAATTATCAATAGATATAGTAAACGATAACATTAAAACAAACTCTGCAATGCCGCCTGCCTGTTATGATCATTTGAAATATTTTGGACCAATTGTAGATGTTAACGGTTACCATTGTATATACATGTAGAAGTGTTGTATTAGACATTGGTAAGGCAATGGTAACATCAGAGGGCAATGGTTTGGGACCAAAATTCTACGTCCTTCTGTTATCTTAGAATTTCCTAGTTTTATGGTTTTATTTACTTTTTATCTCACTTTTTCTTTTCTTTCAAATGTTTTTAACTATTGTGAAGAGGAAACCAAGTAGTGCCTTACAGATAACACTATTACACGCTGAATGTGTACGGCCATATGTTACGTACAGCACATATTTGAAATGCCATCAGATGTCTTTTTCTTTCTTTGCAGGATTTTGACACGTGGTCTTTTTGTGACGTTATACGTAAGTACAGCGTGATTGTGTATACCGTGGTGTTATTTCGTCGAATGTATTTACATTTTACAGACCTAACTTGAACTGAATGGTTCACAGAATCCTCTTCTCTCTCTAACTCCTATTTGCTCATTTTCCAATGGTTTTGCAATAATATTACCGAACAACCAAACATTGTGATCACATAGTGACTTCAATTTCACGACACTTAAATTCCCCAGTTGTTTCATAACAAATCCCTTACATCTGGACTTGTCACAATCGATTTACCACTCTTTTCTAAATAAGCCGAATATCATTGATAGAAGCATCCTCGTTAACTGTAGTAGATTGTTGATACACACTATGCTTTACCAGTAAATATCATGACATGTGCAGGGAGCCCTTACCCAACTGGAGCTCCTTGTTCCTATTTATTTTAGACCTAGGCGTTTGAAGGTTAACTCATCCTCGTCATTCCACGAGTTATTCTTTCACGCGTCCTCGATCTGCACTTAGAATATGTCATGACGTCATCGAGTGCTATGTACATTGTGGATTATAAAAAAAAGCTCGGCCCTTTCATCTTCATCATACGAATCGTGCGGCACCGTGGTGGTAAAATTGACTGACTTCGATTTCGCCATGACATATCCAGTGGTTTAACATAAGTGAGCGTAACCCCTGGAATTTCACGGATGAGGTTTGTTACGCTGTTTAATAAAAAAAATAAAAAAATAAGAATCCACAATCGATTAATTGGACTGCCTAGTTACATTCAGTGGACATGAAATATCTCGTAAAATGTTAAATAGCACTCGATATCACGTTGTCTATTGTATCCTAACCAATTTATTCTGCGCCGTGTATCTCATATAACGATCAAATATTAATGTTTGTAAAAGGTCAGCTATTTTAATTTGATTAGTTCTCTCGTTTTATAGCACATTTGTCCACAGTGGTACCTGCTGCTAATACATATTGTGTAAAATATGTTTTATAATGAAACTGTGTCCGTATTTATTTTACACGTGACGTAGTCGGTTCTGCGTCCAGTGTAGTTGCTGTAGTTTTTTATATTAAATTTGAAATGGAGGATATTCTGCAGAAGGTTATAATAAACACGAGACGCATATACCCGTAACACTATTGACTTTGCAATAATCCTCTCATTAAAACCAAATACTCTACAGTCAAGACCAAATATTTGAACAAAAATCTAAAGTATATATGTTTGTATATATTTTGATATTAATTTTTTAAATAAAAAATAACCATACTAAGTAAGCGTGAGTAACCCGTTGCTATTGCTTAGTTTGTTGACATCTATGAAGATGCCAAACTTGTTCCATTATAACCCACCGACACTCGTCTAATCTCAGATTCGTAAATTCTATTTCCTGTTTTCCCTAGATATAATGACTAGATGTAGTGATCTGAGTGTATCGTTGCCCACAGGGGTGTAGGTCGGCCGCCGGTGTCTATTCCCTCTTACAATTATGTGATTAGAAAGCAATTTCCACTGTAGAATTGACCATCTATTTACAGATGCAGTAGAGAAAAAACTGTCCAGCGTGAAGCCTGGCTGTAAAGCAAAATCGATCCTTATATTATGTCAGGTAAGACTATAAGACTCGTTCATGCCAAGAGGTGAAGGATAGGGGAATTCTACCCGAGGGGTTTTCAAATTTGGTAAAATCCGAGGCATCGGAGTTTTCCAAATTCCAAATTCACCTCACGTGAAATGGTGTGTAGGATTATTGGAATCTATCACCCCCTTGTGGGTGAAATAGGGGAATCTCAACCCGAGGGGGAATATTCCCCTATCTCACCCACAAGGGGGTGAATGATTCTTTTTCTCTTACCCTGTTCTCCCATTAAGTATCATATACACAATGTAATGTTAACGTTACAGGCTAAATTCAGAGCTGGTGTGACGTTGATGGATTGTTGACGTGACGTCATTGTAATATTGACGTGTCGTCATACCATTGTTATATGAATAGGGAATCCCCCCCATCTCAACCCTAGGTTATTTAAGCATTAAACTTCCTTTTTTGGAATTGGAAAGTTATCGTCCTATAATTTTCACAGGATTGCACAAAAATTAAATAACGCGCGTTAGCGCGACACAATATATAACTGTCCAAAGAAGGTAGTTCAATACTTATATTTCCGTTTTTAATTTAAGTTTTTCTTATATTTCTAGCCTGTTATCGTATTTCAGAGTCAAATTTTGCGCTGTCTGTCAATGGGACCGGTTATTGTGACGTCACGAGTACACGCGACCGTTGCCGGCAAAAAAATCATCAATTTAATTTCAACAATTTAATCAATATGTTCAATAAATTGTTCCGAGTAACATTGATCAATTGGGTTTTTTAATCCGGTAGCACGGATGGGTTACAACGAGGAATGCATATTGTTATTGATGTGGTGATTTGGCCTGGTGCAGCCGGAAAATGTAACATAACCGTTTTTAAACGTAGGTTCAGGTGGCAGTGAGATACACAGCTATACTCTCCTAATTACAAGGTGGTTACCAAATTAACTGTTTCACTGTCTGGAATTTGTATTATGTCAAATGACAATATTTTTTTAATTTATTTTAAGTATTTACATATTCATTGTTGTAAAGATTCAAGTAGGAATAAAACGAATTTTAAGTTTACAAACGACCTTAAAGTACATTGCAACCGCATTTAATATGTCAAACGTCTATACAAGGAAGCCGTTTATACATTTCATAATAATAAGATACAAACAACAAGAAAATATATCAAATCCTGTCTGATCTCTATTATAAGGAGTGTCAACACATATATACACATGCATATTCCTGTTATCAAGCATAAATTATGCAATTTGTTCATTTCTATCGGTCATTTCAATTGCTGTTCGATTCCCTTTTCGTCGCCTCTTTGCATCAGCTCATAACCATAACTGATAACAGACCAACAATGTACTGCATTTCAAATAATATATTTCAGGGTGGACCGGGATACTTGTATATACTTCGAAAATTCGTCATAACGCCGCAGAAACTGAAAAAGGAATCGTACAAGAGTGTGAGGGAGTAGGTATATTTTACTTCATATATGTAACACGTACATCGTTAAAAAGATTTAGTATAGTTTACGCTACTTACTTATTTAACTTGTACATGGTTTAAAAATCAGTATACATATTGTACTTTACAGATGTAGGTTTGTACATGTAAAGTATTAAGCATTTTTTACAACTTGAACACTTATCGTTGTTACCGTTTTATATAAATTATGCATGGTAAAAATATTAAGTATATTGCCCATAACTTATTTACTGTGAACTTGATTAAAGAGCAGAGGGGCAATGTGTATGTACAGTATATACTGTATACCTATCGGGCTGAATATTTCAGTAAAATCTGCCTTGCTTAAAGTAAGTGATTTCAAAGAAGAAAGGGACATTCATCATCTATTACTGTATACACACTGACCAGAATGTCCTTTTTGTAGGTTTTGGAAGGAAATAAGCAATATGGTTAGCAAAATAGATCCAGAGGATTCCAAAGTCCACATTTGTGGGTGTGACCTGTCATCTGGACCCCAGGGATATGAGGTAACACATCAAGATATTTTCTACTGTTTTCACCTTAAAACAATATATTTTTATAAGAACATGTATGTTCTTTGTTAACAACTTATTTCTCATGATAATCATACTTGCTTACAATGACCAAACTTATTGTGTACTGGATTCACGTATTAAAATATGTCCCGCAGCAATAGTAATTCATGATGCATCCTCCCAAAATCTCGGTTATAAAACGTCCAAACATCTAACAATCACATGTCACGTGTGTTTAACCCACAGGTCATGAATATACTCCAACGGCTGATCCATCACAACATGGTTCACATAGAAGACGCTGTCAGTAATACACCAGAAGGTAATATACAGTGGTGAACCTTCTAGACAAAATATAAAACATGTCTTCCTTTAGCTACTTAATCCGTCCCTGTAGCGGATTTCATGGAGTTGTTTCCCTTTGTATTGAATTTCAAAGAAGTAATTCATTCATTGACTATCATTTCAAAAATGCCACCGATTATACATTGTTAACACTTTTCGGATATGGCGGCTAACATATCATGCTGACCATGTAGTCATATAGCCTCTATTAATTCTAGTGTTTTGTTTAATAAACCTAGGCTTTATCGACTTATGTTTAATGTACTTGTACAACATGTGCTTTTGTTTCACATGTTTTATTTCCTTGTGTTTTATGTACGTGTCTTTTACGTACTTGTGTTGATGTACTTATGTTTTATGTAATTTGGTTTTATGCATGTGTCATGCATCTTTAAATATATTTATATATTTTATGTACGTGTGTTTTTGCGTATAGTGTTTTTTGTACTGGAGTGTAATGTAATCTGTTTTACTACTTGTGTTTATATCCTTGAATTGTATATATTTGTGTTTTATGTATTTTTGTTGTGCTTCTATATTTTGTGTAGTTTTGATTTGTGTATACATTTTATGTGTATGTGATTGTATGTACCTATATTTTGTGTACTTGTGTTTTATGTACATGTACCTATATTTTGTGTACTTGTGTTTTACGTACCTATATTTTGTGTACTTGTGTTTTACGTACCTATATTTTGTGTACTTGTGTTTTACGTACTTGGTTTTTGTAAACTTTTGATTTTTATTGACCTGCAGGTATTTTCCGCTTCAATGTTGAAATGTATACTATTTTACTTTTCAGGACACGACATAGTAACACTGTACTTTAATAAGAGACGATACGATCTATGGCGGTCGAAACAAGACGACAGTGACGATGAAATAGACTTTAATGTGTTAGACGATAAAGATGAGGAGACTGGGAGTGAAGTGAGGACGTGGTCGGCCCTGGCCGCCGATGTCAATGACTCGGATGAAGGATGATGTTACCTATAAGTAATGCTTCAATAAATTATATGATGTTCTAGTGTCGTTCTTGTTAAACAAATATCTCTCTTCACAATCAACAAACAAATACGAATTAATAATGTCAGACCTGGAGCGTTGCAAAATAAAACTTAATGTACAAAAAACCATCAATAGAAACTAACGAGATACAAGAATATAAGAGAGGCTCAATTTGATAGTGTTTGATCTGAGGCTAGATTAAAGAAAAGTGAATACACATCATCTAAACGGTAGTAAGGGAAACAACTCGAACTGCAACTTTTGCTATATCAGAGAGTTATCTATCTTTGTTTGGAGGCTCGCGGAAAAATAATTGCTTACTGGGCTCATCCCACTATAACTACATCCAAACTTTGTTATTGCGAATCTGGATACAACTCGAATCACTTGTTATTCGAAGATTGATTTAACAATCTAGGTTTGCTAATGTTTGAATCAATTGAGTATCTTATGCGATACCGCTGATTTTTGTTATAACAAGTCAATGAACTTTTAATTGTTCAGAATATATAATAATAATAATATGAAATACTGATGTTAAATTATACATATTTTAATTTCAAAAAGAGAAGAACAAGTATCTATTTGAAATGTCTGAATTTGATCAAACCTGAGTATATTTTTACAAGAAATGGAAAAAACGGTGAGAAATCCCCTGTATAGATTTCAGCTACAGAATGTTTTTACTTACTAGTCTTTGCATTGTTTTAACTAAAGTATGCATGAATGCCCTCGTAACTCTGAAAGGTGAAATATACAGTAACCAGGACTGAACAGTCGGTATACCAGAGACACTAGATCAATTGACACACTGTCTATGTATTCTTTATTAAAAGGAGAGTTATTAATTACGATTTGATTCATAGCCTCCCTTTTTGGAACTAGGTAGGACCAACAGTTATCTCAACATAAACAAGGCATCGATTATACTCAAACAATATTACATCTAGATTGCGTGACTGAGCTACGTATGACCAGTTATTTGACTTGTTTCGAATTATTAATGCATTTTGGAAATACAATCCGATAATTTCTGCAAAAAATATTATATCTAGATTTTGAATTATCAGTGAGGTGATATATTTCCAAATTTGTAATATGAAGGTCGATCATAAATATCACTGAAATGCAATCATACAATTCATGTATATTGTATGTGTTTTTTTCATTACCCACCAAAGACGGATAACTCCCTGCTACAGCATTATGTGTTACCTGCAGTAAATTCGGGTTGTTTCCCTTCCCACATTTCTCCAATTCATTTGTAGTCAGCTTTACTTTCTCTAAGCGAGACATTGTAATTAAGCTAATCATGAAAACACTAACATCTTGTTGTAAGCTCAGCAAAATCATTTCAGCAAGGAATAAATCTCAATTTCTTTTTACATACTTCTATTTAACGCGTTGCAATGTATAACAAACACTTATGATCGATTCAAGAGAGAAGAGCAGGGAATATTTAAAACAAATTTAATTATGAACAAAATGCATTCATTTTACGGTAAAATCTCATAAAACCTTTTACAATCAATAGTAGTAATATGTTATAAGGTATATTATGGTATCGTTCCCGACAATACCTCCTGGCAAAACTTCTTTGTCGACAGTTGCTTGACATAAAGTCGTTTTCAACAGGTTTCTGACAAAAAGTCGTTGTCAACAGGTTCCTGACATTTGGTCGTTGTCCTCAGGGTTTTGAAAATGCGTCGTTGTCAACAGATTCCTGACAATGTGTCGTTGGCAACAGGTTCCTGACAATGCGTCGTTGTAAACAGGTTCCTGAAAATACGTCGTTGTCAACAGGTTCCTGACAATGCGTCGTTGTTAACAGATTCCTGACAATGCGTCGTTGTCAACAGATTCCTGACAATGCGTCGTTGTCAACAGGTTCATGACAATGCGTCGTTGTCAACAGATTACTGAAAATGCGTCGTTGTCAACGGGTTTCTGACAATGCGTCGTTGTCATTAGGTTCTTGACAATGCGTCGTTGTCAACAGGTTCCTGACACTTCGTCGTTGTCATTAGGTTCTTGACAATGCGTCGATGTCAACAGATTACTGACAATGCGTCGTTGTCAACAGGTTTCTGACAATGCGTCGTTGTGAACATGTTTCTGACATACGTCGTTGTCGACAGGTTCTTGATAAACACGTCGTTGTCAACAGATTCCTGACAATACGTCGTTGTCAACAGATTCCTGACAATGCGTCGTTGTCAACAGGTTTCTGACAATGCGTCGTTGTGAACATGTTTCTGACATACGTCGTTGTCGACAGGTTCTTGATAAACACGTCGTTGTCAACAGATTCCTGACAATACGTCGTTGTCAACAGATTCCTGACAATGCGTCGTTGTCAACAGGTTTCTGACAATGCGTCGTTGTGAACATGTTTCTGACATACGTCGTTGTCGAC
>JAUMHH010168164.1:0-16598 GCA_032359455.1 Chlamys rubida | reverse complement strand
CCTATCTTCCCAGCACGCGCCATATTTTCCCACCACACGCCATATCTTCCCAGCACGCGCCATATCTTCCCAACACACGCAATATCTTCCCAGTACACGCCATATCTTCCCAGTACACGCCATATATCTTCCCAGTACACGCCATATCTTCCCATCGCCCGCCAGATCTTCCCAGCATGCGCCATATCTTCCCATCGCCCGCCATATCTTCCCAGTATGCGCCATATCTTCCCACCACACGCCATACCTTCCCACCACACGGCATATCCTCCCACCATGCGCCATACCTTCCCAGCACACGCCATATCTTCCCAGCATGCGCCATATCTTCCCACCACACGCCATACCTTCCCATCACACGCCATATCTTCCCAGCATGCGCCATACCTTCCCAGTACACGCCATATCTTCCCAGCACACGCCATATCTTCCCATCACATGCCATATCTGCCCGGTATACGCCATATTCATTTTAGTACCGTCGGTTCAACATATTTTAGTTAGAAACATGCCTCAATTATACCCAATTTATGTCAATACTTTAAATTTTGAACTTTTACTCAACTTTTTACGATGTCTAGTACAATTTTCGTATCCTACAATGTACCCCGCATCAACCCTCGACCCTCTGACTGGTATGGAGCTCTCGGGGTTAATACAGGGGGATATGGAAATGGTAACGAATTCACGTTGAAAGCGAAACTGGTTTTTTTTCTTTGATTTTTCCTGTTTAAATGCTACCAAAGTCTCGTTTCATATGAAATTAGTAAACTTGTTTAATAAATTCAATATCACATGTTAATGGGAGAAAGGTGTTTTATAAAATCCTATATGTAATGGGAACTTGTTTAAGATCCGTTAGCTGCAGTAGATGCCATCCTTGTCGTCGTAAGGCACAATCTCTGGTCTAACGTGTTTTACTATTTAACCTTGAAATTTAATACATTATACAAAACTTCATTTCAAAATAAATTTCATCATGACATTCATGGCAGAGACGCAGAAAATTCTTCACTACGAATATTTCATTTCATAATTATAAATACAGTAAAAATAGTTAACCCTTCGGTTCAATATAGAAAGTTTCTTTGTGGTGTTTTTAATAGTCAACTCAACACATGACATATTAACGTGAATTGGTATACTTTTGATGTTAGTTGTAATAATTTCTGCATATGAAAACAGTTAGATTTCATTTTGTAAATAACTCCGCTATAAAAAACATGTGTTTTACCGAGATGTATTTAGGTTATTTATTATATAATTCACGTCTAACACGTGCGTGTATGGATTTGATTTAAACCAACTATCCTACATTCCTACACACACATTTCAACGTAATGGTTACACATTGTATTTGTTAATAATTGCTTTTACTTCAAACCCCATGTACTGCTTTACCGCTGAATATATATATCAAGCGTCTGGGATACAGTGTTCAAAACGCACGCGCTTGATTCTGAAGATGACGCGGTAGTTTGATTCAAGTTTTCGAAAAATATAAGTAAATTATGGAGATTTATTACACACACAGTCCTGCGTGACACCATTTACTCGCTATGTTGGCAACCTTCAAAGAAACGCTGATGGCCTGGATACGAGCTGTTTCAAGGGTCAAGGCGTAATGACTTAATTCGCTGACAACTTCCTCTCGGTTATCGCATATATAACTCCAAAATTACGTATTATATCAAATATGTTTTTAGATTGACTGAAATAATCTATTTTTAGCATTGCATTCATGTACAGCTGTATGTAGTTACGTGTGGTATTTTCGGTTTCGAGGTCTGTTATGTCCTGTTTTTGACATATGATTCAAGTTAAGATTCATATGTCAATCTTCTCAATGAAAATATGTATGTATAATATCGAGAAAGAATCTATGTCGGATTTTAAAGATGAGATTCGGAATGATTCGTCAATGAAATCGAACACAAACTCTAACAAACCATTTAATACAATCATATTGCTATTAACTTACTTGGCTACAGTCTCCTTACTGTTTGTAAATATTGTGAAAACTGTAAAGATCTCATTTTTGAAACCAATGAGTCGAATGAACATCGTCTGCCAAATAGTACCCGGGACGTCTTTACAGTGTAATAGAAAGAAAACACTATTGTGATTCAATTACGTGCATTTTGCTCTTCTAGTTTAGCAGATAGCCGATAGGTGTCTCTGAATTTGAATTTGTTGTGATGTTTCTATTTCCATTAGAGGTTTTAACACCGTTGTATAAGTGTCTCCACTTTCCGAAATACAACATTTTATGGATTTTTACCTATATTACCTTGGGTCTTTTGACCCATCGGTTTCAAAAGTGACATATATTTACAATATTTACAGACAATACAATACAATACAATACAATACATAGAATACAATACAATACAAAACAATACAATACCAGCAATGTACAAACAGTATGTCGAGTTAAATAATTTTATCATTTTAAATATACTTGGTTTTTTTACATAGCAATTTTTCAAAAAATTAACACGCAAATCCGAATAACATGGACATTTCAACATACAATGAAACTCATCTTCAACATCAGTTAAATTGCATACAGTACACACTCTAAGACTACGTTCAATATTTTGATATCTACCTTTTTCTATATTTAAATTATGAGCAGATAACCTAATTTTTGTAATCTCCTTCAAATATTCTCTAGTTAATGGTGTTCGTAAGTAACACTGTAAATCAATGAATGTACCAAGCCCATAGGCTGTATGTATTGTGGTACGGGTTATTGTTCCAGAATATTGGGAGATAACAATTGGACTTTAATATTGACTATGTTAGTCATCGATATATATATATTAATATCGCAATACGGTCCAAAGCTTGTGGCATTGGTTAAAAGTATTAGAATTTAAAATTCAGAGCATCGTAGTAATTTGAAATGCATTACCCACAAATGATTTTAATACCAAATTGTGAAACACTTAAACATCATCATGCATTCTTCGTCAGGTATGTAACTATTTGTACAAGACACAGTTTTTGGTCAATTCGTGTGTTCACAAAACCTGTACAATGACATTATACCAATACCGCGTTAGATTGATCCACGGAAGAACAATGGGATGTTCTAGCATAATAACGATTACAACCGTTACAAGCTAGCTACACCGTGGCGTAGTGTCACCCTATGATACGTTAGTGTAGGTAACCCGAGTTCAGTGACCTGTATAACAATGTCCATGTAAAAGCTTCACCTTGTTAGAACAAAAACCTGGATATGTCAGAACTATTAGCATCGTCGGTAGTCGCGAAGTTTTCGTTGTAGGCATTAAATATGCCTAAGATTTACTGTGGTTATTTCCGGTAACCCTGCTTGGTTACTTCCGGTAACCCCGTTTTGACCCTGGATGTCAGCAGAATTCTAAGACGAAGGGATTCTCATTTTGCTAGGTTCACGTGTTCATAACTGATGAGAGTTTACGGTTTTGAAATTCCAAACAATGTGCCTAGATTTCCTACATACTCATTTACAAATGGGCAAATAGCAGACATATGTATCTGTCTATATAAAAAGTCTATTTCTAATCCTACTTTTATTCGACAATACAATGTTCCAACTGTTAGCGCACAAAACCCCGCCATATTGTGCGTGTTATAGCGGTTTTAGAGCAGCACACTTCCGCTTACATTAACGGTCTTGTTCCTGTTGGAGAGAAATGTAAACAATGGAGAAACAAGAAGCGTCTACTTTTTGTGTTACACGCCCGATATTGTATCACATGTATCTGTGAATGGAATGTCAATAAACGATACACCGGATGTCACTATGTCATCCAGTTTAAACTCAGCACTTCAGAGGTTTTTATCGTCGCTATCTAAATTGGTCTCTTTTATTATAACACACAATAGAAAAGCTTGGGCGAGGGTAGTCGACAACAATTGGGTGCAAACATTGTATGTTCGGATGGCCATGAGTGAACAAACTATGTACTTTACTTGAGCGTCAACGCGCTAAATCATTTGATTGTACTAACAGAAATGAAAATTTCCTTGAGTCATATTTGTCAAAATGCTAAAACTTTGAAGTCTTATGATGGAAAAATAATGAAATCATACCATTTACATGAGACCTGAACGTGAAAAACAAAACCTAGCACCAGGTGACGTCACTCTTTCCTGGAATACTTTACTTGGAATTACCGTCAAACCTCTGCCCCCCATGGCACTTAAATAACAGCAAGATATAAACGGAACTTTAGTGTTCAATATTCTGCATTTGGTGGTTCATCTGACAGCGCCATCAACGTTATACACATGCAGTGTTAAGACGCGTAGGACCGCTATCCGAGAGAGCATCGTAACGTGCACAGCTCGTGCACAAGTATTAGTTACGTCTTAAAGCCTACCGAGACAATAGCCACGTGCATATTAAGGATACCGGGACGATAGCCACCTGCACGCCTTGTACCTCCCTTTACTTCTAGCACAAGCATAATGATCAAGACTACATGTCACATGTACAGAATCTCCTGGCGATAGTCCGATATTACTTTAATGAGCGATAAAACTGGTATCATTATGCTGCTTATCTGTCGATCATTGGAGAGATAACGATCGATTTTTGATGATGGCAGTTTGAAAAACAAAATCACAAGACTGGAACAAATTTAGTTTCCGTGTAAAAATAAGCTACTTTCAGTCAACTGATCAATATAATTTAAATGACCGTTATTTAGGGTCCGAAGTACCTGTTCTTCTATACGATTTGTTTGCTGAAAAATAATTGACACATAAAGGAGACCTACAAATTGAACTACATTTGTACATTGTTTTAAATATTGTTCTGATGCTTATATATAATTACTATTTTATTACTTATATATCCAAGTCAGCATACTGCAGATTATCTGCATATATCCTGACGTTGGTATCAACATAAGTACTCGTGTGGACGCTTACGTCAGTAGAACGTTTGACTGTCACACGAACTTCGATGTTTTAGTTGGTCCATTAAATACATATAACAAATAAAACAGCACACGAGAAGGTGATCTACGGAGACTATATGGTAAAGACACTGCCAACCTCTACACTGCAAATCATCGAAAATAACACACTATATATACTGCAGCAATCTCAAAACCGCAATTTACCGAAAATAACATTTCATACGTATTGCAGGAATCTCAAAACCCCAAAACTACCAAAAACCCCAATAGCCAATGTAGACTTGAAGCAATCTCAAAACCTCAAATGCAATTGGTACGTTCTCCACATCAAAGCGAATATAAACGGGGAATTTTAAGAAATTTATAACACTTTTCTAACGGTCATCAACACAAAAGGTAGAGGTCAGTTACAAATGTTATGACTGGCCATGATCTGTACATTTATATAATCAGTATTTGAGACCTCTGATTCAAGTAAGTTCGTTATAACGAGCTCGGGACAGCCTGTAGAATAAACATACAGTAAGTTCGTTATAACGAGCTCGGGACGTGTAATCGCCGTGTAATATCCTAGTTATATATGCTTGCAACCGCGTGTCTAGGGGTGTCTTTCTGTATCTCGAACACATTTACATCGCATCTGTATGACCCTGTGGGTGTCGAGATAAAAATAGGTTATAAAAATACAATATTTAGTACGTTTGTTTTATCGATGAACCGTTGTTATCGTAATTGCAGCAAATAAATTACTTGACGAAATATTTAAATATTAATATTTGATATTTGTAATTCGTTCACCATCATGAAAATGACAAATTAACAAATTTATTTATTGCATTGTCTTTTTTTTCAGATTGACAACGGATCAAAAATGAAGAAGACAATGATTACAGCCTACTTCCTTTTGACCCTGACCTTGATGGGTTCTGCGCAGGCTGATTGTGTATTTCCGTTTCACTTTATGAATATTCCTTGGTACTATAAGATTGCAGCGAGCAAATCCGTGAGGACAAAGGTAATATTCACCAATAACGACGTGACATTCATCTGGCAACAGTTGCCAAGTGATTTCATCATCAAAAGTGAGACGTATGATTGTGAAGAAATGGCAGAAATGAATAAATTTATTCTGAAATCATTTGATGATGACGGAATTATGGTGTACAAGTGTTTGGAAGTCATCGAACGGAGTAAATCAATCATGCAGTTTCGGGAGTCCAAAAATCAAGCAACAAAATCCTCGTCCCTATGCAACCAGGAGAACCTCGTTTTGGACCCGTGGCTCGTGGTGTCATACAACGACATAGAATCGGACAATTCGCCCTGTCCGTTGAACGCTGGTTACAACATGAAAATTGCTGACGGTAATGGCAACGATCATGGCTGTAACTTTATGGATCTACCTATGCGGTTCGAGAGTGATTGTTTAGCAGGTGAGGGGATGGTTTTGAATTTCCGTAAACACGAATGTACTAGTTTCCTATCAACTGAAATTCTACAGAAAACCATCTGTGTTACACACTGGGTCCAGGGGAACTTTATGTTTACCATAGTCCGAAAACACGAGAGCGGCGATATTTGGTGTTTACGGTTCCCGAGTCGGAGGTTAGGGAAAAACGTCAAGGTGGAACTATTTACTGATATTATATGTCCGGACGATTCACCATCCAATCATAAAGTCAAATTCTTCACTCTTTATCTAGAAAAAATAGTCCAGATGGAGTTATGTGCGGATGAATACTCACAGTGCTCGCGCAAACCTTGTACGTCATACATCCGTGAGCAGTGTCACAAATCCTGCGGGAAATGTAAGGTCGACGAACCGCTACCAATATGTTCATTTCCAAGGCGATTTCGAGGGGAATGGTATCTGGGAAGCTCACAAACAGAAAACATAAACATTTCCGAGTCTGTTATGCAAATTGGATCAATCGGTCATTTCAAATGTGTCGCTTTTGCAGATTCACCACCGTCAAAAGACCGAATATATACGACAATATCGCTGTTTGAAAATGGATGCCGACCGCGATACACTTGCTTGGATTTAAAACGGATAAGTCCGTCCGTTATTGGGTTTTCCATTAGTCAAAGTTTTGTGTGGCCCCTCAATGACGACCGGCCCGGTGAATCGATCTGCAGCAGTGAAAGGTTTGAACCCGATGATGAACCCATTGGTGATCGATACCGATCGTTTCCAAATGCAGCAAAGCCAATACTTCCGGTTTCTCGGAGGCTTGTGCCTACACCGTGTCATCTAAAATCCGTGCAAAATTACTATGCGCAGATTAAAAGCGGAACCGGATGTAGAGGCAGAATGTACCAGGATTGTAAAAATTCGTCACTCATTCGCATGGAGTTCAACAGATGTCGTACTCAACAAGAACCGTTAAATTTCATGTGCGTCGCAACTTTCAAAGGAAGATATTGGGAGAAACTACTTATCCTGGTAAATCTTAACAATCTGTACGACTCAAAGTGCCTTGCGTTTACGTCACTAAAGCCCAAGGAGGCGTTAATGTTACATTCGAGTCAGTGTGATATGTACGCCTGGTCGTACTACGATTCATCCATACGCTCGGCGTACATGCATTTCCAACTTGAACCGAGAGATGAGACCTGCATGGATATACCTTTCCCCACTACGACAGCACTTCCGGCCATATCTGAAGCAAACAAAATGGTAGAGGACACATCTCTCTCTGATAAAAAGTTACCGAACCCTTCCCTGATGAGGGACGGCGTTCCTACCCCAACATACAATATCCCAAGTAAATCAGGGGATTCTAAACCTTCGTCCAAAAATACCGGAGGTTTAAATAAAGGGGAGGTAATTAGTGACTCAGAAAATAATGCGCCAAGATATTTAATGTCGGCCCATTCATTGTTAGTAAGTTTAACTGTTTCTGTATTTATTTTTATTCATAGGTATGGAGATTAAGGATTTTAGAGAGATGTGAAAGAATAAACATATTATTTTCGTTCATACATGTATTATAGTTACCGGACTCTATCGATCCTCAGAATCTTGTTGGAAGAATATATCATAAGACATACACTTCAAAAATCATAGAGTCATATTTCATTAAGACAGTATTTGCAATAATGATTTTTTTACGTATCAAAACATATTTATATAATTTGTTGTGAAATTATATATTTAACATATTTCCTGCGTTGCCATGTAACAGAACTATTTTATGTCGATATAAAGCGTCATTCCATATAAGGAGATGACTCTAGACGCAGCAATCGGATACAGTAACTCGGGAAATAGCGTAAACCGAAAGATATGCCGGAAATGTCCGAATGGTTTACGTACCACCGTAGTGATCTTTCTGGTTCAGACTCGCCGTACATACTTATTTTCGTTTTCTACTTTTACATTGACTTTTTGTAGACGTTAAACATATAAAAATGTATATAAATCACCCACTCTTTCAAAATAGTTCAGAACGAACTGATGTTCAACAAGATATTTTGGTGATTTATATTTATAGCGTGACTTACAATAATGTAGTTTCGTATTTCTATCTTTTTCCGGTGAAGTATCACAGCCAGATCACGTGCTACTAACCGCTTCCTGCTTCAGTTTTTTATGTGTTTGCGCATGATACTGCAATCAAATTCTCCCCTTTGCCGTTTCCTTGGAAATAAATCTAGAGTTACGTGCTCGGTGGGGTCTGTCCGTTTCCTGTTTAGAGAAACTAGAGATGTTTAGTTCTCAGGATTTGATGGGATCTCTTAAAGTAGATATCGGTTGGAAATACAAATATCGATTGAATTCGAGATTCAGAAATAATAAAGCTGACTTACAGCAGGGTTATATTGAAAATAACATGTTTATTCAAGGAATAACCGGGACAATTTGGGGGTTATACGATAAATACCGTGGAAAATGTGTGCACCTTGCATAATATGCAAAGTGTTTCATGTAGTAAAATGCAGTTTTTAGGTATAAACCGTAAACCCCCAAAATGTATCCTCGTTATTCCTCATAGTAAATAAACATATCTGAATTTCTTACAACAAAACAAAACAACTTCGCACTATTATTTCAAAATATATAAATATTTTTCGGAATTTTACGGATATTATACCATTGGTTGGAAGAATAATTGCAAAGGGTTAAAGGAAACAGTTACAAATATTGTTCGTGTCACATTGATGGATAGTACAGGAAATTTTCATCAGATTATTATGTTCTGTTCTAAAATATTGGAAACCTATCATCACATGATACCGTGTCAGTCAAAGAACGTTGCTATTCCATAGTGTCTGATATTTCTGCCGAAATCGGTCACCATGTTTAACAACGTTTTTTGTTATCGAATTGAAATACCAAGATAATTTTATCAAGTCTGGCGTGTCACTCAGGCGACTTTGTGTTATTGACCTGATGGGTATAGATCTGCAGTCTGTCAGTGCTGTTCCATGCAGTAGAACAATGAATAGCGTAAGTTGTAAGTGCGGTCACATCAGGATCTGACCGCTGATATAGCTAATGGTATTGATCACCCCTTTGTTATGAAGACGGGGAGACTCAACTCAAGGGGTAACGTTTTCATGACCAGAAAAGTGAAGCTTAACATTTCACTAGAAGGTTTGTTACATTTTCATTGCAAAGGGAAATATTTATTTCTCTCACACAGATAGTGGACGGGGAAGTATCTAACGGAGCAGTTTAGTTAGATATCACTGCAGATCGACAGACGAGAAACTTCGAGACCTTTTGGTGTCAAGTGTCAACACCAAAGGGTTTCGAAGATTTTCGTATAACATGAGCGTTCTTATTTTTTGGGTGTTCTTATTTTGGTGGCGCTCTTCTTTGATAATCATTCTCGCGGTGTCGCTAACTGTGGAATTACATAATTTAAAAGTATATTCGTAGAGGGTAAGGGACGTTAATCAAATTTATGATAGCTCTAATTAATTTTATTTAGTATAGACCTCTAAAAATATGAGTGCACAACAAATATAGTTGACATTCTCTTTTTTACGGACGAAATTGCATCTCTTACTTTTTCTTAAAAATAAAACGAGATTCAGCTTTCAGGTATATGTGAACCATGATCAAAATCGGCCTATACTTGCGACAAATAAACATTTTTAGCTCATGCATGCATGGTTTCTGTTACCACGCCAGCATAGATCGTTGCTATTGGCTACCACCGCGTGTCTTCTGTCGCCAGCTCGACTACAAAAATCTATTTTGATCGAAATGATTTGGACATTGTCACTCAATTTACAACGCTAAATACGAGGGGAAAGACAAGATTGCAGGAAATGGGCTGCATTTTTACTGTTGATATCTCGCTGTCTATTCACGTCACCCACGATATCGCAAAGACTAATTTCCGGATATCCTTAACGCTATTTTGGTTCAGTGGGTTATTATCCGACCATCGTCTCATTTCAAATGCATTGGCATGTCATTCGAGGATGCTAATCTTTTCAATTCTTTTTGTTTTAGATCAATCTTTCCAGTAGCGGGTAATCTGGTTTTGTTCTGTCAATGATCGTCATTTTGTCTAATTCGACGAAATGATACTTCCTTAGCTTTCATCATATGTACTTTTTTAAGTGCCAAAGGTCTAATTTCACTTCACTGTAATCATTGTTTGGTATCTCCTCCTCCCCTACAGAATATTTTAATACATTTATTTGTTATGAATTTGGAAAGTTCACATAGTTCTACATGGGAAACAAGCCTGCAGGATTTGTCGTTGTCAGATCAATACACGACAAAATAGTTGATGACTCCTTTATTAAATTTCGTCTTAATCATCTTAGGACAAACAGAATGTTCGGAGTATATAAAATCACGAGATTTAACAATATATGTGAAGATGCACGTGCAATCAGAAACAACGTAAAATCAGCTCCAAGTCCTGTCATTTCAATTATAGAGAGCATTTTGAATCACATGACTTACCTGTTTGAGATCACAGATTTGAATTTTACCTTCGGGCGCCATTATACTAATGACATTTGATACACTTGAAGGAACGGTTATTTCATCAAGAAAAAAACTGAGTCTGAAGATGTAATTAACGCATACATTATCTGTGGTTGTCTTTGTACGAAACGACCCGTATATTGATCTTGTAATATTCATTTTAGTACCAAAAAAAACAAATTTATTCCATCTTGATTTCTTTGTCTTGAATTGGTTAAAAAAATGTTTTAATTTTTATTTTAATGAACCGAATAACACAGATGTTAATCAATAAGAATGAAACTGTTTTTTTTCTTTTGTCTTGTACTGAATATAGGAAAACCCACAAATGAGTTCTTTTTTACAGACAGTCAGTGATTAACTCACACAAAGTTTTGTTTTAAAACTCAGAGTAAAGGTATCGATCAACATGGTTATCAGTCAAGATTGATTGATCGATTGATTGATTGATCCATCGATCAATGGATTAAATTGATTGATTGATTGATTGATTGATTGATTGATTGATTGATCGATCGATATATCAATGGCTTGAATTGATTGATTGATTGATTGATTGATCGATAGATCAATGTATTGAATTGATTGATTGATTGATCGATAGATCAATGTATTGAATTGATCGATTGATTGATTGATCGATATATCAATGGATTTAATTGATTGATTGATGCTTTACCTCCTTGTACCTGTACTCGGTAAAAATTTACGTCCTCAAAAAATAGAAAAACTCAAAATAAGACACGTCTTTTCTTAAAATGATTTTAGAATCCATATGCTGTATGTCCAGATTCTTCAGAAATAGTTAAGTACCCATCACCATACTACACATGTATACATGAAAATAAACAATATTGATCATAATAAATATTTAAATTTTTCGCGATGTTATGTCGGTGTCTTTGGAACCACCGAAGTCCTTCAAGATACTGCCATACGTGAAATTTGAGTTGGAAACCTAAAATATGAAATGTTCGACTAATAAAATCTTAATTTTATTTATGATGATATTAACATTGAGTGTTATTTATAGTTTATTTTAAGAAATATCCATTTCTTACATACAGGGCCAACTTATGTCCCCTGTGTGTAGCTTTACCATACGTTTGTTCCTATGCTATTTATGTTTGTTTCACACACATCATCTGGTTTTATTAACGTTATAAATATTCATTTAAATACATGTACTGTTTATCATCTATATCTCGAAAGGAACATGTCGTCGCGTTTATTCGCGAGTAACTTATTATCATGTTTATTAGCAATGAACAAATTATCGCCGCTTATTCACGATGAACACATCGTCGCGTTTATTCGCGATGAACACATTGTCGCGTTTATTCGCGATGAACACATTGTCGCGTTTATACGTGACCAGATCGATATCTCACGACGATTTAGATATATACACACCTACATGTATACAATTTCCTTTGTTTTATGAATTCCAATTATTGCGAAAATTGCTTTTATCACAACTGCAAATGTTATCTGCTCTACTGTAATTGTTATACATAATTTTATAAATTACAAAATCATGTTGTAAATATATTGACAGTGCAATACTGACCGTGTGTATGTACGTAATAAAAGATGGTGTGTGTTTGGATACAGTTATATTTTTACCTATCGTATATCTATAATTATTCAACAATTTCTCTTAAACTGAAATGTTAGTTAGCGAACTCCGAATTTACGTAACAATATTAAGTGACGTCAAATATCTTGTGACGTATTATTGACAATGGTATTTACCAGTCAACGTTGCATTATCGGAGTTAAAATGAAAACATCCTACATTAATAGAAATAATCGGATACAGAGGTATACATTTAAACAATAAAACTTTACTTATCCAGAATTCATGTTGACATATTTGATCATTAGGAAATTACACTTCAGGGTTTCCGGCCACTTGGTTTAATATCACAATTGTAATGTATTTCTTTTGTATTTGTTGAGAACTTTTAATTTTTTAACAAATTCAACCTTTTAAGCGGTCGTTTAATATAACAATAAAACTTTTCTGGTTTTTTGTTTGTTTGTTTTTAAAAAAAAAAAAATCAGAAATTAAGATGTACGCGTAGTGATGGTGCGGAAATGTTTTATGATGGATGTGTAAAAAGCAGGTTTACAAAGATCACATCCCGGATCGTTAACGTTCGATTAAAATTGTTAATCATTTTCAACATTTCATCTTCTAATAGTTTCTCGTGTAAAATTAAATAGTTATTTTAATTTGCTTTTTTCATATAAGGTTATACATGTAAGTACCTATATTCATGTAAATAAAAGCACACAGAGTACAAAGACGTACATGAACATGTTTATATACAGTTTTCATTTAACAATTTCATTTGAACGTTCGTCCGATAACTAAATAATGCGCTTTTTTATATGCTATAATAATAATAAAGCTTTCAATATTTAAAAAATAATATAATTTTCGTTACAATGGACAAAAATTGTATGTATCGCATTATGTTTACAAATTATTTATGGTTTTTTAATTTAAGGCTATATGCTACATTACTATAATATAATTCCTTGGCAGAAGAGTTCCATACTAGGATACAAGGGAGATTACTCTTGTCTTTCAAAGTGTAAGGTAGCATATAGCATGAATAACACGAGTTGTACCACGATGAATCTGTGTACGCTGTGTGTGATGTTCTGTAATGAATTTATAAATTCAATATAAGTATTTGTATATAGCTTTATTTATTTATTGATTTTGCTGGCTTTGTTATTGTTTGTATATTTCACGTTTTGTAACACGTATGATGATTGAAAGTGACAAGTGCTATTAAAGTTGTATGCGATAATATGTGTTAGTGTTTTATATGTATTCATCACAGAGTTCCCACGGATTTTACATAATATAACTTTTCCTTTGTATTTTCCAGTATCAAAGGAGTTCTGATCTTCTATAATTTTTATACATGAAAATCATGTGATACATACTAAAAAGGGAAAAGTGTCCGTAAGGATAATGATAAACAAGAGCACGGAGGCGATACGGCCGTCAGCAGTCATTATACTGTATATAGGTATAGATGTGTAATAATTACTCGGGTTTACGTGGATTACTGCTAGACGAGAATGGAAAAGTGTAGATGATTCAGCCAACCGTAATGATGAATGCTAATTTGTTTCAGAGATTTCTCTGAAAGTCAAACTTGGTCTTAGTCTTAGTTTAAAAAATGTGTGACGGACGGACGGACGGAAGCCGTACAATAACCTGACCCGTCGATGACGAGGGTATCAAATGTAAGCCATAATGTGTTAATGATAATACATGTACACTGAACTCACTCCGGCATAGATGTTGTTTTAAACCACGTTTGGAGAGCCTGCACCCAAAACCTTAGGTCACAATGAGGTCGCCGTGACCTACTTAAAGTACACCAACTCCTACAATTAATGTACTCCCAAAGGTGTTGGCTTCACACCAAGTGTGTGCAGTCCATGCATCGGAAAAAGTAGGTCACACTGAGGTCGTTATCACCGATATATGGTTGACATAACTGCCGAGTTTAGAGTCCTGGCATTGAACATTACATGACAAATAGGGAAGTAGATACATGTACAATCTAACCATCTCTGTTACTAATTAATACACTGTATATAATCCAGCCATCTTTGTGCTAAGTAGAAGATTACCCACCATTTTTCCTATTAGATAATCAGGCTACCAACATTCCAAGTAGATAATCCAACCACCTTAATTCCCAGTAAATAACCAAACCACTATTCTTTCGCTGAAGAGAATTCAGTAACCTTCGTTTCAAGATGTTATAATTCAGGCCGCTTTTGTTCGTACATAATCAAGTCACTTTTGTTTTCAGAATACAATCCAGTGATTTCAGTCTCCAGTAGAGTATCTAGAAACCTTTCCAACCACGTATCTTTCCAAGTAAATATAATTGAGGCATTCTGAAATACTTAAATAAATACCCAGTAACCTTCGTTCTCATCACCTAAATATGTCACTATTTTCATTTTCAAGTAAACCAACTATTTCCATTTTCAGTAACTACTGTTTATGTAACTGGTTTTATTCTCAGTAGAAAATCTTACCGTCTTCATCCCAAGTTTATAATCTAGATAGCTTCATTCTCAGTATGTAGTATGTAGATAATAATCATGCCACATTCTTTCATTCCCAGTAGAAAACAATAGCCACATAATATGTACCACATCATCAAAATGTAACAGAGAACAGGTATAATGGGACAAGCATGAATTTCCAAACAATAATAATCATCTAAACAAGGTAAAGCTTAATTTATATCTAAACAGATGAAGATTAATATATGTCTCAATAAGATAAAGCTAACCTATGTCTTAATAAGATACAGCTAAATATTTATCCTAACAAGTATGGGTAAGTAAGCAGTATTTGTATTAAGAGAGACAAGATCATGGAAAGAAACACAAGTTGTATATGTGGAAAGGAGCTGAGAAACAGGACAGTCATGATTCCGAATAACAATGGCTTCGACGAGTGATGGGTACAACAGATATAACCCGTGATCACAAGCATAGGGTACTGCCCGATAACGATGGTTCTTATCTGTTATACCGCACGTGAGCGTGTCTTATCAGAAAATGTTACATAGATGGAGTTTTGCGATATACTTAAGAAAACACCACTGGTGCCATCAAACATGACTAGGTACAATCCTCTAGGACATTCCTTTATAGTCAGGGATGGGGAGGGGGTAAGGTCAGGAGGTCACGGAAATAATAAATGTGGAGACAGGTGCACCATGTGAAGATTTATGTAGACTGAAACAGAAACCATTCAATCAAAACGGTTAAACGGTGTCCTTCCTTGTTTATCAGTGAAATAACGACAGCGCCTCTGGTCTCGTCGCTTTCTAAACATCGGACATTGCCTAGCAACCAGAGATGTTGATTGCATATCAACCAAACGGCACCTGCTACCGGGAATATTTCCGGGTGACGAATTCAATATTTTGCCATAAATGTCAGCAAGTTATTCCTGCTGTCTTCGGCCTTAGAAATACAATATCTTGTTTAGATAAATGTACAACATGCATCAACGGAAAGTGATTCTTCGATATGGTGTCCATCAAAATGTCATGTGTATCTCGGAAGATTACATCTGAGCATGTCTGGTTTTAAATTTGTTGCTGAATGTCAAAGAAGGGATACTATTGTAATGTGTGTCCGTATAAATAAAGTAAAACGACTGTGTGTGTATGCGTAACTGTTCAGATAAGACCGACGGGATACATTAATACATTAAGCCACAAAGACCGGCACATTTAAACAACTGCTTGACGTTTTCAGACTGTAATCGTGTGCTCTTGTTAAAGCTTACATACTTTTTAACTCCTTCACCCCTGAAAACACATTTGTGGTCTTACAACTCAAAGATTAGAATAGTTGATTTCAACAATACACGATAACACAAACATACATGTAATAAGAGAGTTTGGAGCCGTCACCAGTGGTTGGTATACTTCTGGAAACTTTGCTAGCCTACTTTACTTCCGGTTTTTGAGAAACACACGACTAATTAACACTGCTCTCCAAGTCCCTGCAAGTAGGGCGTAAGAATTGTACCTACTGCCACCATTGCATGATCGTAAGAGGCGACTAAATTTGGGACCTTATCTCTTCTCTGCTTTCTAAACAACTTTCTTCTTCCTAATGTCTTCCTTGACAATGAATCACTTTTGACCTTTAGTTGA
>JAUMHH010168153.1:0-16599 GCA_032359455.1 Chlamys rubida | reverse complement strand
AATTTGGTCAAAATCCTCTGAGCCGTTCAGGACTAGTAGCGTTTTAAAGGAAAAAGTTGACGGACGACAGACGCTGCGCTACGGGCCAGGTGAGCTAAAAATCAAAGCTGTACACATAATTTGATCCCTTCATCCCTATATAACTTCAGTAGACTCTACCATGCACTGATCTGGATGAATCCATTATGGTCTACAGTGGTGAAAGGGATAAAGAAGATGCTTGATATGTCTGGCATCACACTGGTACAGTTACTATTTTATGTCAACTGACAATTTCACTTCTCTGTCTACCATCAAGTACAATTATAATATGTGTCTATATTGACAGGTGCAGTTTGACTCTGTAGTATTTCCACATTCTCTGAACCGACAGATAAAGTTGCCTGGTCTTCTTGGTACACATGTATACTGACGTGTAACACATACAGTCTGTATTTCCTTCATGTTTCTTTCTCACACATCCAAATTGTGTGTGGCATTACACAACATTGCTGTTGAGGTAAGGCATCATAAAAACTGACGAAAACAAAGTTATTTATTTCTTAGAAATCTGATTTATTACATAATTTTTGAATTTACTGATACATACACAAGGAATTATCCAATTTTAAAATATAAACAAATAACAAATGATAATAACATAGAAATTATCTTTTAAATGTCAATGGATCAATAAATTAACGCTCAACATCACACGATTGATGTAAGGCTTTGCCTTTTTCATCGAATCTTTCATTACTCAATGATTTGAAAATTCACAAGTTTCTCCAAAGGGACACGTCAGCAAAACAATAAAAGTAAATATACAAGCCCTGTATTCAAACTCAAAATGCAAGAAAGGAAAGACATCATTGTCAGATATACATGTATTTTGATTTCTAAATATAATGTAGAGGTATTTATGACCTCATTATCCTATGTTAAACAATTTATATCATGAACAAACTTCTAATAAAACACATACCTTCAAGTTATACAATTTAACATGCATTTGAGACCAATGAGAAATCACGTATTAATTCTATGAAGGGCTGGTTAATGAGTTAAACAGTAATTTTAACTACCTGCTTACACATACATTGTATGCTGCTGTGTATCAGACAATCTGTCTCATCAATATGTTGCGAGACCCATTAATATTGTAAACAGATTTTTTTTTTTTACTGCTAATGAGTTTTACTTCCAGGCCTCTATTTTCCTAGTCAAAATATCCTAAAATTATACACGTATTATCTAAATAGAATAAAAGTTACATGTAGATAAGAACATTTATTATTAGTAATGCTGCATTGTAGTAACTGGACTATTCCAATATTTGCTGCAGTGGATAAGAAATTTCAAATTATTTTATACACTATACAAACATATTATTTAGTACATAAGATGGACAAAATATAACATATCAAATTAGTTAATTTACAGTGTTCTCCACTTGCTCTGAATGACCCATTATATTCCGTATTCAATATAAAAGTGACATTTTCAAAATCTGACACTTGAAACTATATGCAGTGTGGAAATATTCATATTCGTAAATTTCATAGTGGGTCAATATGTTTGCACATGTGTAAATTTTCGAACTGATTTAGTAAACGTGAAATTAGCGAAAATTACTCAAACTGTAGGACCTTTAATAAGTTTATATGAGCATCAAGAAATTTACCTAAAGTGTTAATCTTAGCAAAGCTCATAAAAGAGGAAACTTGGAGCCAATTAAAAGTGTTATAACTTACCAGGTATATGAAGTAAAAACAATTTTGAAAAAAGAAGAGAGTGATACAAATGCATCGGGTTACATAAATCTTATTTAATCTAACTTTAGTATGGGACTTTTAAAATCACTACGGGCTGTAAGCTTTAAGTCACAAAGTACAGATCACAGTACAAGATTTTGGTGTACCTACAACACACTCAATAGGTCATCTCTTACAGGAGCAAGTCACTTTCTATCAGCCGACAAAATCGTCAAGATCTGAGGAAGAAAACTAGTCCAGTGTACCAAAATTGAGTAACAGCAAACACTTTGTGAAATCATCCATCTGCTTTTCAGAGGGGCCAAAACCTTGGCCACATTTAAAAATAAAGTCAAAGCTCATCTGTTAATGGATCATTTAGCACAGACAGTCAAGGTTTTCTAACACTGATTTGGTCAAGGTATAGAGAGAGCAAAGAGCTAATTTGTATATTTACTAGTGTCACATGGCACTGTGGATAAGCCAAAAAACAAAACAAAAACAAAAGTAGAAACACGGGTGTATCTAATAAAATATAATAAGTCATCCTTACATGATGTATACATCTCTATAAAATGCCTCAAAGTGATTTCTAAATAATTGTTTGGGGTTCAACAACCTTACAACAGCCAGGGTCATATGGAGACAGGCTTTTTATAATTACAAAGATCACTATATAAATGTTGTGCATTACTATGACAAAAACCACCCCAAAGACATGCCAGGAACTGCGACCAAGTAAAGATTATATCTCTCTTTTATTTCATATTTTATACTGTAAAATAAGAAAGGCCATGTTCACAACTGAGGAAACTTATTTCGGAATTAAATTTAATTAACAGATTGAGAAAAGTATGAAGTATGAACAGTCACCAGGATGAAACATATTTTAACTTGACACAAGCTTATTAATTATTTTCAAATGTTTGTTTACAAAAAAAGATAGAAAACAATTATAGATATAAATGGTTTGTGCTTTATGTTGCTAATACTGTATTCAAAAGGGATCCTATTTTCCCAGATTGCTTTTTGCAAAGGATTTGGAGATATGCAATTTCTAAAAATATATCCACGCCTTTGAATCACAGATATCTTTATCTATGAAACAAAACAAAAATCTACAGTATAGCAATGAAAGACTTTCAATTCATTTGTTTTAAAACTGTACAGTTGTAAAACTTTGACACTGTCAGTTTATTTGAAAATTTACTCCAAATTACTTGAATTCCCACCCAAAATGTCCCCAGCATCCATATCAATGATGGCGGTGTTGCTGCCACTCGAGTCGGCGTCTGGCATGTTTCCCTGGTTACTCTCAAAGATGTTCTCCAGGGATTCATTCTCTGGTACACTCTCTAACATGGTCACAGATTTATTAGCTCCATGGCAACAGGACTTTTCTTGTTGTGGAGCATTCTCGGGAACAGGTGTTGCCGCTGGATTCATTGGAGGGGTGGTGTTCTCCAGATTCGCTGCCAGTGTATACCTGGTCCCTCTCTTCTTGCCTAACACTTTCACATAATTAGCAGGAATGACACCAATTTTCTTTCCATCAATACTAGCCAACAACCAACCTTTCATTCTTGGCTGCAGTTCTGAAATTTTATAAGCAAAATATATGTCCAACATCTTAAAAAATTTCATTGATATGTGAAATAAAAATAAAACTAGAAAATGTTGTGCATAAACTGAAATATACTTGGCTCTCAGTCTAATAAGTTTGCCTAATCCAAGTATGGACGACATGTGTCTGAGTACGCCATGTGATCAATTTAAGACCGAGACATTCATATTTACATCTGAGACTGACAATCTGAATCATTTCCTCATCCTATAACAGTGATTAGAGACGTTTCATCATACCTGGAATGCACTTATACATATTACTATGAAATGTCATGTCAATTTTTTTTTTTAATAAAATATGAAACTTGTTTGATAGTGTATACAGCATACCTGAAAACAATCTATCATTTATTGCATATAAAGTTAAAGATTAATTTATCTGAGGAGTTACAAGTAAAGCACAGGGATGCTAAGAAGCTTTCTGGTGGTGCAGTGGAAAGCGCACTTGCCTTTCACTAAGGCGGCCGGGTTCGATTCCCCGATCGGACATGAAAAGGTTGGGGTCACCTGCCCAACCACGTGGGTTTTCTCCGGGTACTCTGGTTTCCTCCCACACTAAGACCCCCCACATACTAACATCCGGGCCAACAAGAGTGATTAATATAAGTTGAAATAACTTGTTCATAATTGTTGTAAAATAAATAAAGTTTATATTTAAGAAGGTTTCTGGCAATGTGGTACATAATTTACCAGTACTTATAGATTTACCCTTTCTCTACCTATGGAAAGTGGCCCCCTAATATGACTTACCTTTTGGGGCAACATTGATGTTTTGTCCTGCACTGAAGGACAGCTCATTGCTTGACTCAGCCTTGAAGTCAAACTCGGCTCGGGCCACAAAGTGATCCTCTTCACCTGATGCCCAGGTTTTCTCTGTAGAAATATAAATCAGACTTAAGGATATTAAGGTAATATGTAGTACAAGCTTTGTGTTATTAGTACAAGTATTCAGGACCTGTCTCCTACTACAGTACAGAGATATTTTCAATATTTTCCTTTCTGTTGTGCTGTACAAACTCTCTAGAGGTTGTATAAAGGGTCGGATAAAAAATATTCAGCTACTTTTACAAGAACTAGGTCATAGAAAAAACTACAGTGCTTATATACTGTAGTTTTTTCTATGACCTAGTTCTTGTAAAATAGTTGAATATATTTTATCTGACTGTCTACATAAAAAATAAGCAATTTTTCTTCCAAAAAATGCATTAAAAATAAGGAATTAATAAGGAGTAAACATACAATAGCTCCATTTAGAATAGGATAACACAGAATATGTTAAAGCGGGACTCACTAGTCTTAGTTAAAGGTGTCATAACACATCCATATAAATATCAGAATCCAAAGGTTTACCTGGAGAAGGATCTGCCATTCTGTTGATAAATTTCCATATCAGCCAAGGTGCACCGAGAATGATTCCAAAAAACACAAGGATTGGCCACGTAGATTTCCTGGGATCTTTTGCAGCTTCCGCTGAAAGCTGTTCTACAGAGTCTGCAGCTTGTGTCCAAGCTTCCTCAGCATATCCTGCTGGTCGGAGGCGCAGCAACACCAACAACTTCCTGTACAAGTATCGGATCATTCGAAATATAGCCAGTGCTGAAAACACTTGTCCTAATTGCATTTTTAGTCTTGAAAAATTGTCCGCCACCCCAATAACTGCTCGGAAGGAATTGTACACTGCCTGAAACGTTGAGTCCAACATCATGCTGACAGATGTAAATGCATTTACAATACTCTCAACAGACTGAAAGGCTTGTCGGGAGTTCTCCTCGGCCTGTCTGGCAAATCCATTATACTGATCTTCAGGTCCGTTCATCCCGTATCTGTTATAGCCCATGCCATATCCACCCATAGAGCTACCATACATGCCTCCACCTAGACTACTGTATGGACTCGAGTAGGAGGACCCATACCCCATGCCACCATATCCTCCACCATATCCTCCAATACCACCATATCCTCCACCATACCCAGACATAGTGGACATGCGGTTGCCATACATGCCCTGTTGGGAAGGTCTGCCAGGAAGTGCTGGTGGCTCTCTGCCTGCAGGTGTTGCTTGTCCAGTACAACATGGTGGGAGTGAGGCTCCTGCTCTGTAATCGCAATAAAAAGATGTGATATTTTTTAGAAATATCTGTGTGCCTCCATGTTATTTTCATGTTAAAATAGCCAGTAAAGCAAATATTTTCTATCTATCCATTATAATAACATATGAAAACAGTTCACATACTTGCCAACTTTCGAAATTTCCATGGGGGAGATTTGGCTTGCTCAAAATTAAAACCTAAATAAAATATGTTTAATTATACCCCCTAGAGACGAAATCACCCTTTAAATGACATATTTTGAGTTTTTCTTTCAGATGAAATAATTAGATCTTAGAATATAAGAATAGTTTAGCAAATTCACTGGTTGAATATGCTAACTTTTAGGGTCAAAATCGGGAGTCTCCCTCATTGAGCAAAAGGTCAGGGCACAGAAATAGGTGTAATGGTCAACTGGCCTGGTTGACAGAAGTGAAAGATGAAGATGTAGCACAGAAACAGGTCCTCAGATTATATAAACATTATCTTTCTTTAGTTCTATTTCATGTTTACCTCAATGACAATGACATGGCGCTGTGTATAAAATTTGTGAGAGAACAATAAGTACATAAGATAAGATAAGTTTATTTTCGGTTCAGGGCTTATACATGAGCCCTCTATACCAGACTCAAAAAATACATACAAAGTATTATTATGCATATAATATAAATAATTTGACAATTATATGATTGCAGCTCTGTAATTTAAAAAAAGTTCTTGGTTTTTCCAGTGGTTGTCTAGTTCATTTTTAAATTTGTTAACATTATTTGCTGAAGTAACATATTCAGGTAGTTTATTCCATGTTGATGCCGATCTTATTGAAAAAGAGTTTTTCCTTAGCATGGTTGAAGAACGTTTTGCGTATAACGTTTTTGAGTTTACTCGACGGCTGTGTCGTTGAGCGGCGTCTTCCCATAACACTACTGCATTGCAGCATTCCTGATCTATACTCCATTAATAATTTTATATAGTTCGAGCATGTCTCCTCTTACTCTTCTGAAGGCTAATGTTGGTATATGGAGTCTTTCCAGTCTCTGGCTGTAGCTGAGGTTACTCATGCCTGGGAGGCACTTGGTTGCTCTTCGTTGCACTCCCTCTATCTTATCGATGTGCTTGTTTAGGTATGGTGCCCACACAGGGCTGTGTAGCCCAATTGTGAGCGTACTAGGCAATTGTATAACGGAAAAAACGACCTTTGATCCATTGGAATGTTCTCCTGAGGAGTGCAAACATGGAGTTCGCTTTTTTTACTTTTTCACTTATGTGGTTATTAAAGGATAAATCGGAGTCGATGATAACACCGATATCCTTTTCCTTGGTGATTGTCTGTAAGTTTTCCCCATGAAGATGGAAGGTTGGTCCGGGGGTTTCCTGTCCTCGGGTTGTCTCCTTACCCAATCGCATGTGTTTGCACTTGTCGGGATACATTTTAAGTAGCCATGTGTCGCTCCACTTACACATTATATCTAGATCTTTTTGGAGATCAGCACTATCTTCTCTGTTTTTTAATTATTTTAAAAATCTTGGTGTCATCTGCAAATAGATACATTTCTGACTGGACTGAGCTTGGAAGATCATTTACAAATATAACGAACAGCAAAGATCCGAGAACAGTTCCTTGGGGTAACATCGGTCCATTCGGAGTCCGCGCCGTTTACTGATACTTTCTGTTTCCGACTTTTTAAAAATGTTGATATCCAAGAAAGTGTTTGTTCTGAGAAGTTATACGAATGTAATTTACGTATAAGCTGATTATGCGGAACGGTGTCAAATGCTTTTTCATAGTCCATATACATGTATATACAATCGATCTGTCCTTTATCCAGAGCCTCTGTCCATGTATCCAACACTTCTAAAAGTTGTAAGGAAGTTGACCTTTCAGATATGAAGCCGTACTGTTTCTGCGAGAAGTAATTGTTATTTCTCATGAACTTTGGTATGTGTTCCTTTATGACGGATTCCAAGACTTTGCATACGACCGATGTTAAACTCACAGGCCGGTAGTTTCCTGCTGCGCATTTGTCACCCTTCTGAAAGATGACACAAACCCGGGCTGTTTGCCAGTCATCTGGTATAGAGTTCCTGTTGTCGGCGATTGGTTGAAAAGTTTCGTCAGTGGACATGCTATTGCTGGAGCAATGTTTTTAAGAAACTTTGTTTCTGTACTTTCTCCTCTAGTGTTCCAAGACTCCCACTTTATCCCTGGAAATTTGAAGTCTCCCATTATTAAAAGTTTCCCATGGCCCTTATCAGCTGCTTCTTCCAACAGGTCTTGTAATGTGTTGTTATTATCTGCTGATCCAGAGTCTGATCTATATACGAGACCTATTAAGATTTTTGTATCATTGTTGATACTTATAGCTACAAACAGGTTCTCCTGGAATGATGTTTCCATGTTCACATCCTCGGTCTAAAGATCTCTATTAATTAAAAATAGCATTCCCCTGCCCTCTGCGTTTTCGAGATTCTTGCTAAATATTTTGTAGTTTGGGTTCCCGTCTATATTGTATTCTGTTGCTTTCATGTTCTGTGTTCTGTTCTTTGCTTTCACTTCAGTAATTCCAATTATATCTGGTTTTGTATCATTTACTCGGACGTTCAATTCTGACATTTTGTTCTTCAGTTGATCAGCGTTTGTGTACATTAAATTATTAATCGACTTTAGCTTATAGTGAGTTTACCTATTATTTGTTAGGTTTTGTGTTGGACTTATCTGCTTCCTGTGGTTTTGGCCATTCGACTGGATTTATCTGTTCCGATTCTCGCTGCTCTTTTATTATTCTGCGTACTGCATCCTCGTCACATTTTGTTGGTACTGTTTCCTCGAGAGTGGAGATGCTGTTTTAGAATATTCCAAATTCTAAATTAATATCAAATATTCAAGTGAAATGAGTCACCTATTTTAAAATTTAGTTTGTAAATCGGAAATCCAAACAAACTTAACAGTTTTTCTAAACGAAAGATAGGAACAATAAATTAAGTTTGATATTTAATATTTCACGTTTGATAAGAGTAAGTTGTCTACAAACTGAAGTAATCACCGCTGAATGGTATGTAATGAAAAAAACTAAATTAATTTAATTAATACATTTTTATTTAAATAAGATCATATGCCTTTCATGATGAAAAGAATATGTCAGCAATGTCATAGATGTTGATGATTCTCATTGGTTTGGCAGAAGACATCATGACGAGAACACGTTGATGTAAGACACGTTTAACCTTGCAAGGCGCTGCTTTCGCTCTCATTTTTTGTGGTGTGTGATTTTTTTCTTATTTTGTTCGTGTATCACAGTTGTTGATATATTATGTGTTCGTGTTGACTTTAGTTCTCATGTCCTTGGTTACTGACGCCGTCGGCTATTTTCTATTCTTTTAACACAGCACTGTTGTTCTCAACCACTGATTTAGTGTCAGCACAATGTAATGGCTATGAAATCCTCTTTTATACATTTCGATGTTGACGTATTCTCAATTCAGGGTGATTGAGTACGTTACGTAAATTGTTTTCTGCGAGATAAGCCTTGTATATAATTGAGCTGAGAGAACACATTACAGGAGATCTGTCCCAATTATCCTATTCCTGTTCTGTGCGGGCTGCTGGTCGAATCACAAATACGAACAAAAAGCAGTTCCTTGTTAGAAGATAATAGAGCAGTGTGTATTTGCTACGCCCATTTATTGTCAATTAATCGGCAAATTGAGTTGTAAGACAATTGCCTTTTATTAATTTGGTTTGTGTTCGCGCCGCATCGTTTCTTGCTTGAGAAGATGTAAGGTAACTTAATTGTTTAACAAAAGAACATGAACAGCACATTCATACTGTTTTGTTTCATACTTACTAATGGAAAATATCGTTTTTACAAAAGCAATGAAACATATAATATTCATTAGAATTCTTACTATCTAATAGCAGATTGTTTCATTTTTTTAATTAAAAACACTTAACAAACTGATATTTTTGAATTGTTTAGCTTTAAACAGTAATGAAGATCTTTTAAATCAATTTATATAGGTTGTTGTCTTGCTATTTTTTTCGTGCTTCTTTCTGACATTCTCTTGGTCTACATTTTAAAAATATGTTATGAAAGCATACATGCATTAGATGATGGTTATATTTCATTTCTATCAGTAATATGGATGGTTTGCGTTTTATGGTGAATGAACTATGTACATATTTTGACTTTCGAAATTTTATTTCTTAAACATCAGTTCCTCTCCGTTGATTTGCATATTTTGTCTTTTTTTGCTTTGATGTCTTGCCGCTGCCTGTTATTGTCCTTTGCTATCTATTGAGTTTAGACTTGTTCATTTGTGTATTGACACCGGGGTATATGTGTGTCCCTATATGTTTACATTGTGGTATATAATGCCATTGTGTGTTGAAGCGAGGTTTATTTTGTCATTGTATGTTTATATTATGGTTTGTTATGTCGATGAATGTTGAAGCTGAGGTATATATATATTGTCATTGTGTTTATATTGTGGTATTTAATGTCAATGTGTGTTGATGCGGTCTTTATTGTGATCTTAGTGGTTGATACTGTGATGTTTTTGTGTGTTGATGCGGTCTTTATTGTGTTCTGTGTGTTTGATACTGTGATGTCTTGTCAATATTTGTTGATATCCCGGTGTATCTTGTCATTATTTATTTGCGTTAGTTTGTCCTTGATGCTGATGATGTTGTTTATTTTGTTCTTGTGTGTTGACACTACGACATATGTTGCCTTTGCGAATTGATGCTGTGGTATATTTTGTCTTTGCGAGTCGAGTTGACCCTGTGGTATATCTGTTCACGTTCATTTATTGACGCTTTGGATATTTTTGCTATTTCACCCTTTCATTTATGAGAATTAGATTTATACAAGTATCTGATAATATAACGAGATTCAATATTTATCGGTTTTAATCAGACATAATAATAATATGATTGAATATTCCCCCACATATTGCAAAGTCAGCATTTACATTTTTACAGACGCACATCGTTAGAATGCATACATTAAAAAAAACTTCCACGGCCTAATATGGTGCGTTCAAGAGCATCAGTGTCACCGAGAAGGTAGGCCTTGTGTTTGGCGCTTCTGTATTGTAAATAAACATTACGTTGCCAGGGCCATATGTGAATCTCGATAACAACAATGGGAGACAGGAATCTCGTTAATTCACAGCACGCAGTGTAAACATTAATTCTAAGAATATAATTTGCACACGTCCAAATCAATCGATCATATAGCCCTGAGAAGGAAACCAATTCCAGGAGTTCTAGGAATACAGACTACAGGCCTGAGATGGCCTAGGCCTGTCTGTGCGAGCTGATATGTTGCTTTATAATTTGCTACTTATCCATTTAGCTCCCATTAATCTCTATAACAAATATTTTTTGTTTCGTTTGATTTGTAAGTATTCTTTCTCTAATGGGCCCTTGCTGTGATCGGCTTTGGCAGTCGTTGTAAATGGTAAACCACTGAAATTGTCATAAAGTCCATTTTGCGAGACAGGAGATGATGTGGGTAGGGTTAGGCTGGAATCCTAAATGCCTCATTGCTTACCATGCGTATTCTCTAGAGACAAGTATCTCAGAGAGCGAGGAGCAGCGTTAGTGTACGGCTACAGAGTAGTTCAGACCTAATGAGCTTAGAGAAGCTCTGGCATAAATCACTAGGGTATTAAAATGTATCACAGACATCTTACACATGGTACATGCATAAATCTATTAAAAGACGTTTTACAATTCTGTACATCATATTTTCTATGTTTAATAATGATAATCCAATCTGCCTTCTGCTTCGTATACTTTCTATTTCAGTGAAGATAGGATCGATAGTGGATAAATCCGTGATAACACTCGTTATACCACTATGCAACTACATGTATCTAAAGTTCGAATGACATTCATAACATTTACGAAATGCCTAAACCTTTAATTGTCGACGTCACAATAATAATTACGTCACCAACCTTGGGTAATTGCAATGCAATTAGGAAACTAACAAGTCCAATAGTATGATCTGCTACGTATAGTTATTGTATAATGTAGAGTCAAACATGTGTTCCTCCGGCATCTGAGATTCCACGAGGGTGTGGCGCGTATGAATAAATTTCACGATGGCTTCAAACAAAGTGAAATGTATCAATCCGCTCAATAAACTAGAGCGATGAAAGACGTAGGTGTGGCATTGCAATGCTTTTAATTGCATATTTTACAATTGACCTTGTATATGCATAATACGCTTTCTACAAAATATGGCTCAATGTTTAATACTTGAACTTGAACATATGACTTTCAAGAATAAAAATGGCGTACATAGAATAAACACTGTTTCCCTCATTAAATTTCGCATTGACAGATCCAATTAGTACGAGACCCTCAGTAAATCCTGGTAGAATTATATTTGCATCTTTTTTATCAACGGATTTTTTAATAAAACATTTGTTTTATTGCTTTGAACCGAGTGAGACCGCAAAGAAACAATAATATTATCTTTTTATGTTTTTAACAGAAATATAAGCATTGAAGTACATATTTTAACATTCATGATGGAATGCAACAAATTCCCGTTCAAGCATATTCTTCCAAATGCTCTACCGTTCATCATAGAATATGTAGAATATGGCTGAACGGACCTGTTCGGCATACCATTGTAAATGTTTTAAAAGATTCATTTCAAACCTTAAATAACCAACATATTAATAATTGTAATGCAATAAAATTAATATAAAATAACAATATAACCAACATTTATTATTATTATTTTAATTATTTCCTCAAAACGTATCTCTGAACTGGTTCTGACGCCCATGCATGTTTTCGTCTTTGTCCCGTTGGTGTGAAAGGATCAGCTTTGTCTAACAAAGGAAAACCGTCTCCAATCTGGTCAGTCTGTCGATAAAACGAAACAAATTTCATCAACCGCACTATCAACAAAGAGACCATGTCCAGACGCACGAGTTGGTCGATAGCATGGTTACCATTTGAAAACAGTAATATTGCCACTTTTCTCAGATGGTGTAGATTAAACATCTGAAACAAAAGCAGACATCCAGTTTAAATATTATTAGAACACCCATCCATTGATCCTAGCCTGCCAACGAAGACACGTAGTTTGATTCCATATACGATTAGAAAGCTGCCGATGAAGAATTTGTGCAGTAACGTGTCAGAAAGACAATTCAATTGGATTGACGTGTTATCATCTGGATTTGACAACGTGTGCTCCAGACTTATTTATATTCATTGCATCTCTATGCACATTCATGGACGTGTGTCCACACTACATTGACCTGGTGTATTACAGATACACAGCTAAATGGTTTAGACTAACTATGCATTAACATTGTACTTCGTCGAATTTCCTGGTATGATGATTGGGTAATTTTAACAAATCGGCATTTGTTTTCCTTACGCTGTTGATATTCCTCATAATGTCGACAAAGTCAAACGTTGTCTTGGGATCTTTCAGTTGGAAAATGTGAGCACTATCTCATGAGAAAATCGAGAGATGTTTCGAACGTTTGAAAATAGTTCCCATGTGGGAAATGTCACAGATAAATCATAACTGGCTATTAGCGGGCAATACGGATCCGTAATATGGTTTACCATACTGTTGTTCACGTATCGCATACATAGAAAACAATCATGTATTTATAAGCAAGCATTATTGGTATAGGCAATTACAGATAATATGTAGTTTTATTCAGGAAAAAATACTTAAAACCGAAATAACAAAAATATAAAAACCACCTTTTATGAAGAACAACGTCAGCCTCTGGTTGACTCTTTCTTATACATTATTTAATGCGACCACTTCTCGACCATCGCCAGTTTTGACAAAAGTTCATAATAAGTCGGGAGAAGGATTAAAATTTGCCGAGACAGGATATGCAATATATAATTGCAGTACCTATTTCGACGGATACCGAACCTGTTCGATATTTGAATGCTCGTCAATATCCGGTGTTATTATATGTTCAGATAAATACCGAAGTTTTCCGAGGTTTGGATGCTTGTCAATATAGTAACTTAAGTTCCAATGGCCCTATATCTACCTTTTCCAATCGTTGAGTGCACGCTACATACAAGCGGTGCCGTTCTCCTGAAATAAAGCAGAAGCAAATTTTCAAACATATGTTCAGCATTGTTTACATAGATAAAAAGCCAAAATATTTGTTTACCAGAAATTATTTCCGTTTCTTATCGGTATTAATATTGTATAATATATGTATTTTAACGTATCTTGAATTGAAATATCTTACTTTTAATAACACATTAATCGAATTGTTTTTCAATTAGGATCCCTGTCCCATTGCACTCTGAGGCTCGTATATACAGTATCATCCTCGTTTTCGTTTTGGGTATAAAATTGGCAAAGCTGAGCCAGGACACCTCCGTGGACCAGTTAGCACAGTCGGTTAGAGGATTCGAACCCCGGTCTAGCCTAGTTGGATATGTACACTCAGAGCACTGTTGTTGATGATATTTTAATCATTGCATCTTTATCAGTTTTTCATGAAAGTCCCGTAAAGTATGTTTTCTTACACAGGTGACTGATCATAGTTATAGTCATGCCAGAGGGGGAAAAATGTCAATGCTCAGTAAGAGTTTTTGACAGTGGTACCATGTACGGGGATCCTAAAATAAAATATCAATATCAGATTAATTGTAATGCATACAATTTTTTAGTTTGATCATTAAAATATCATATAAATATGAAATTCTTAACTATGTATGAAAATATAGACAATATATATAGATGAATTCCAATTATTGTTTTCTTTTCACAAGTTCCTTCATTATATTCATATTGAAAACATATCGGCATCACCACTGCGTCTCTTGTGTGAGAAATATTCCTCCTTTCACACGGTTTGAATTCAAAATTGTGGCATTATTAATAATTTAAGATGATTGCATGCGTAAAGGCAGTAAGAATGTACACCATGCATTAGAATAACCATTGGTGTGTCTATTAAATCAACACACGAGCACAGTTGTTCAAAGCAAGCTTTACTTTACGAGACAAAAAAGGGATTTTTTTAAAAAAAAAAATGAAATATTTCACAAATTTCTTTCACAATTTATCAATGGTTTTGAATTTCCTGTCATCACAGCTGCATCTGAAATCCCAATACAAGTACATTTGATTAATTATATACTTATGTATCTTCCGTGAAAAAAACAAATAAGATTTAATATTTCCGATATTTTATCAGAGAACTTTTCAGGTTTTGAAAAGCCAGGACCATATTTATTTCTTTTTCCAGAAGTAAGTCAAATGTGTAAATATTTTCGTCAAAGATAAATAAAAGGAATAGTTTCTTACTACATTGTACTTGTTATTCATCATCTCGTTTTATTTGTTGTGTTCATATATTTTCTCAAATAAGCAAATTTTACGTACACGATTAAGGCTTAAATATAGTAATTTTAAACAACACTTATACATACATATGTAAGTAATTTGGAGGAAAGTCCATTATGTAACTGCGGATTAGTTGATGTGACAATTATACCACAATCAGACAAAATACACTACATGTACATCAGTTAGATATTATTCTTACTGAAAAAACGCTTCTATGGGGTAATGATATTTACTCCAAACAGAAAAATGAGGAAATATTTTTGACAGTCCAAAATTATATCAAACTAAGTAAACGTTTTAGCTAATATTTATGTACCAATTATTTTAAATATGGAAACTTATTGTGTTGTATCATTTAACGATACTCAGTACAATAAGGAGATCTGTACTTACAGACTAGCAATTTATGGCGTCATAAAGCATGTCTTTAATCAAATATATACACCACATGTACATGTATATATGTTATCTGTTAAACTTTATTATTATTCATTCCATATTGAAATAAGGTGTTCTTCAGTACCGAAGATTCATTTGCCTTTTGATGTGTTTGGGAAAGGAATTAATATTAGCTCCAAGCTTGTTTTCCCATCCCATATTTATATTTGTATTTGTAATATTATTGATTATTGAATAAAACATCGTTTAAACTACATGTAAATAAGCAAATAGATAAAGTCATGCCAAAAACGGTTTTTTTCTGCTTAGCACAATATTTTCAGACGCTATTGCTTATGTTCATATCAACTATTATTTTGACGGTAAATGGTCTAATGTACAACATGTTTGTTGAGAAAAATGAGGTCCGATACGAATATAGAAACCAAAATACGAACTAAAAATCGATAACACTCTGGCAAATCATAAATAAAAGAACGATTTACATGAAGACCCTGGAAAAGGTACAAGGACAATAAGACCATGTGTTCCGGAGGGGTAAGCGTCCTCGGCTTCATCGACGACACGCTGCTCGGAACAGTGACGAGATATGTACCTGCCCTACATCTATTATATACTAACAGGTCCAAGAGTTAGAATTACTCGCTGATAAATGTCGAATCTTGAGTAAACTTACAAATATGTCAAAACTGTGACGGCTGGCATATACCAGTGGGCATCTCGGTAACAAACTATAGTGTTATTTTACCAAATGAATTATCTGTTTTATTAGTATCCTTTTGGGGGAAAACCTTGGATGACTGTTAACATATTATTTAAATTCGAATGGGTTGCTCTCGCTTTCTGATCGTTGAAATATCATTTGTGTTATTAACGACCCAGTGAATTGCTAAGTGTGATATGATAGTTTTGATTGTGATAAATTTCCCTTTAATCTTTAATTATGTTTTGTATTTTAGGTTATCAGTACTGTAATGCCACCATGGACCGTCTGGGTGGCTGCTGGAACCACACTCGAGCTGGAAGTGTCGCCACTATACAGTGTCCATTCACAACACAAACCGGTAAAGCATGCCTTTGTTATGATTAGTGGATTTTGATTAATGTATTATCTGAAACAATTGTTGTAATTAATGGATTTTCTGTAATCAGTGTTGTGATAAGTGGATTTTCTGTAATCAGTGTTGTGATAAGTGGGTTTTCTGTAATCAGTGTTGTGATGAATGGATTTTCTGTAATCAGTGTTTTGATAAGTGGATTACCTTTAATCAGTGTTATGATCAGTTGATTATCTGTTATACGTGTTGTGATTAGTTGATTATCTGTTATACGTGTTGTGATTAGTTGATTATCTGTTATACGTGTTGTGATTAGTTGATTATCTGTTAT
>JAUMHH010168142.1:0-16602 GCA_032359455.1 Chlamys rubida | reverse complement strand
GTTCCTCTGTTTAATACAGTACTCTGACCACAACTCTCAAAATACCACAATAACACTCAATGTAAATTTAAAGCATTTAACTACTCCATTATTAGCAGAAGAACCCTCAAAAGATTCCCTATCACACAAACTGTTAAACCTAACGGGAACGAGTTACATGTATAAGCAGCTGCAACTCAATGCTATCATTACTCGGGGTCAAAGCCAGAACCTTTTCCCATTTATAGTTACAGACGTTCTCATTTAATATTCTTAAATGCATATTCATGACAATAAATGGTGTATTGGTAATTTGTGTATAATTTACAATAAGAAGTGATATATTTTTCTTATTCTTCATTTTCTATTACAATACAGTGTTGTATACATTTATTTAATTACATGAATGATATTTTACAAAACACAATCTAGATATGATAATTATGCTTCATCACACTAATGACAAAATAATCATGATACATATCATGTACAGGTAACAGGGGAAGCAACTCTGAATCATCCCTGTTATACTAATAGAGTCTGTCATAAGTAGTAGGTATCGAGGATATGGAAATTCTACCCAAAGGTGCAGATTTTTGGTCAGGAACAAGGCTGGGGGAGGTTATGAGAACAAATTTAAATGAACTAATCTCAATAAAGAAAAGGTCGAGGGTAGTGATATTTGGTAATTTGCATCTTGAGATGAAGGGCTGTAAAGTTTGTTCATTGTAACGACCTTGTTCGACTTTCAAGTTCACAGGGGTCAAATGTTTTAACATCATTTAATAGGTTCTTTTGAATGATTTATAGTCATAAGCACTGATATTTTGCCTTTAGCTTTACTTTAGATCGCTTTTAAGGTTACAAGTTTGAGAGTTATACCAGGTGAGCAATGCAGGCCCATTGAGCCCCTTGTTATTATTTACTATGACTAGACCTGTTACCATAATGATGTCTGCCCATGAATGACATATTTTTCTCGTTCACTGATATTTCATGCATGAACATTTGTCATGCACAATTATAAGTCATGTCACATTTTAAATATTTTTCATTTTGCTTTTTTTATACTTATTTATTTTATGAAATATTGATGATATTTAAATATTGAAATATTACATAACACCAGGTTATAGCTACAGGCATTATACATTGTATACATTGTATTTAGACAAATGATTTCTAAAATGAAACTTTGTTTGTTGTATCTGATCTATAGACTTAACTTGTGTATGCTGTATCTGTACTGTTACTATAATTGTATTTGCTGTATCTGTACTGTAGAATGTACTTGTGTATGCTCTATATGTATTGTAGACTATACTTATGTTTGCTGTATCTGTACTGTAGACTATACTTGTGTATGCTGTATCTGTACTGTAGACTATACTTGTATTTGCTGTATCTGTACTGTAGACTATACTTATGTTTGCTGTATCTGTACTGTATAGTCTACTTATGTTGGCTGTAACTATACTGTAGACTATACTTATGTTTACTGTATCTGTACTATAGACTATACTTATTTTTGCTGTATCTATACTGTAGACTATACTTATGTGTGCTGTATCTGTACTGTAGACTATACTTATGTGTGCTGTATCTGTACTGTAGACTATACTTGTGTGTGCTGTATCTGTACTGTAGACTATACTTATGTGTGCTGTATCTATACTGTAGACTATACTTGTGTGTGCTGTATCTGTACTGTAGACTATACTTATGTGTGCTGTATCTGTACTGTAGACTGTTGGAGGATGGTGTTTACAGTGATGTGACATTCTATGTACATGATGAGATGTTCCAAGTCCACCGCTGTATACTGGCAGCTAGATGTGAATACTTCGCCACCATGTTCAAAACCAGATGGCTGGGTCGGCGTGTCATCACACTCAAACATGCTCTGGTAAGGCCTACACCATCAACATACTGACTTTACTTACTCATATATTTGGTAAGGAGATTTAATTATATATTCACAAATCTGACAAATATTCATCCAAAGTTATTTTAAGGAATGTAAATTTGTTTATTTCCTGATTTCAAATCCTCACATATAAGTCATTTGAACAACATTTGTGATATTGAAAACTAGACATATTTGCACTATTACAATAAATCATAGCATAAGTATACAGACTAATTCATAGTGTACTTGTGTAATTAATTTGTATTCTATTTTGAGGTGGAAGGTGATTTTATACAGTTATTTACTTCTATTTGGATCATTACGGTCAATGAGGACCTGAGACCAGCTACTGGAGGTGACCAGACCTGGACCAGGCCTTTATGGCCTCGGTCAGGTCAGATAGTCATGGGTAGCTGGTCAAGGGTGTGAACTTCGTGATCATTACAGAAGTATTTGACTGTATTATTATACTGACAAAATTCAGACGTATCTTTTACCAATACTCTTTAAACTATTAAATGTTTCTTGAGCAGTTTTTGATTGCAACGCTGTCAATGAAAATAGTGAGCCATGTTTTTGATTTTGGGGCCAACATCTTAGTCATAGGCATTTTTGACCGCAGACTATTGACTCTCCAACTTACTACATTTCAAGTCAGTCACCAGAATATAAGGTTGAGTCATGTGGTTGAGTTTTGTCAGTCAGAATATTAGTTTAGTTTTAATAAACGTGTTCAACATACACATCTCTGTCAACTTACAGGTTGTACCTGTTGCCTTCAAGTCAATCCTACAATACCTATACACAGGTAAGTCCCTTGATAAGTAGTACCAGAAGCATTTTCATTTTAATTTGATAAATTTAATAAATATAATGACCCATTAAGTATTTTCATGATGATTGACAATGTCATGCCTCATGTCATGAAAAAATCTCTTTCCTGACATGGTTCAGTTGAATTACATTGTGTTTTGAGGAGACATTGTATTTCTATTGTAAGGCTTGTGTGTTGAGGAGACATTGTATTTCTATTGTAAGGCTTGTGTGTTGAGAAGACATTGTATTTCTATTGTCAGGCTGCCTCGACACTCACATTGACAATATAAAAGACTGTTTGAAATTGGCCAAGCAGTGTCGTCTGCAAAGTCTGATGGATGAGATTGACGACCACTACAAAAGATTCCGAGCCTTTGGTAGGTTCCTAGACCTTCTATTACATTATTGAATCTAATTATTCATATTATTTTCCCCGATGGAAGTTTTGGTATACACTAGAGTGATTGTAGAATAAAGTGATTCACAAATATGTTACATATAGCATGTATATTATTTGTATGCAACATCAGGCCTACATTTCTCTCAGGTTTAATTTGGGAGGGTTGTCTTAGGGACAGAGGTTTGGAAATATTTACGTATCAAAGATCAACTTTATGCACAAACAATGTATGTATGCATAAAGATGTGAGAACCCTTAAAAACCAACTGCTATATGACTGAGTGAGCGATTCTCTTTGTTTACCTGTACATCAATGTGACAAAGTTGTAAATGTATTTTTATCGATTGGAGACCAGATGGTCCCGAGATGTTGTGACTTGTTTATATGTACATTGTTTGTGTATATAGTAAAACTTTGATAATCTCATGTTCATAGTAAACAATAATATTTGTTGCCTGTTATCAGGGACTATTGGTTTCTTTCTCAAGAAACGGCAAAGCCTGGTGTTACCGTGACAACACTAACCATTGAGCCAAGCCTACATAACACAAAGCTGCAAGAAGACCTGGGCAAGCTTGGTGACCTAGCCCTGCCAGACGAGCTCTGTAGTGAAGTAAGGTCATCTAAATGTTGTGGCAGGGGTCAGATAAGTGACCTATTGATAGAAAGCAAAGGAACTCTTTACTGATATACATTGTATAAAATCTACTTGGGAATGGAGGGGAAGCTACAAAGAAAAGTATGTTGTCTCATTACTTGTAGATACATGCGGTGGGGGAGGGGTGTTTTCCTTTTTACATCTGAAGATTTGTATATCTACCATATCTACTAGGTAAGGTTTGGGGTAGGAAACTTGGGGACCTAGTTCTGCAGGAGGTAAATGTCGTCTTAAGACTCGGGAAAGACTTAGTGACCCAATCATAAAGGAGGATCTGTCAGGCGTCTTTGGTGTTCTGGAGGATGTTAGAATCAAGCGGAGGAGAATTCTATAAGCAAGACTCGCCACTAATAGGAGCTTTATAAAGATATACCGAGTACACCATCTAAGTACTTAACACTTAGAGGTAATGGTTCTAATTTATCTTGCCAGGATAATGCAGAGGTCATCAAAATAATTAGATACTGCAATAATATAATAACAGTGACATTAAGATTACCATAAAGATAAAGGTAACCATAAAAAATAAGGTAACCACAAAAATATGATTACCGCAAAAATATGATCTCAAAAATATGATGATTACCACAAAAATATGATTACCACAAAAATATGATTACCACAAAAATATGGAAAAAGAGGTTTAGCCATCTCTTTGGTACATTGTATGTTACCTAGGGCCGTTATTCATGTGCTCAAAATATCTATCTTGTAACTGTCTTAAAGTATGTGACAGAGTCAAAAAAGTTGAGTGTAATCAAATAAAGTGGTATAAGGCTTTAAGTACGTCCAATATTCTTCCAAATCATTGACCAAATGTGCTTGTTTATCAAAACAAAATATTGGGCTTGAGCACAGAATGTGAGTTTGAGCATGGGAACAGTTTCATTAACACAGGACCAAGTGTTAAAAGACAGATTTCTGGTGATATAGGTCTATGAGTTGGGGAAAGAAATTAAACCATCTCGGTAGTTCGTGACCTAGTTTTAGAGGAGAGATTTGTAGTGGTGTAGGTTGGAGTGGGAAATTAAGTCACATTAAAAGACTCTGTTGTAGAAACTTAATCTTGTATGAAATCTATATTCCATAGTTAATTCTTATATCAATTGATACATTAGTGATTCTCTCACTTTCATACAGTATCAATTTTAATATGACATTCTATTTGACATTAATAAATTATTGAAATAATTCCAGATTTTTTGGATGATAATAACTCCAGGACAACAACTGAATGAATAGTTCGTTTATCTTATTATATTAACTGACATGATGTTTTATGCAGATTTTCCAGGCATTAGGTAGCCTGCCGTTTGCGGAGTTAGAGGATTTACCTATCTACCCAGACATCTGTTTCATTGTGGAGGAACACAAGTTTCTGTGTCACAAGGTATGATGCACAGCTCATAGTAGATTGCCTCAACTCCAAAATTAAAAACAATCATCACAAATTTAATAATCCAGACTAATATTGTCTGGAGAGTATATAGAATTATGTGTATGCTCCGTTATCTACAAGATTGCTTGCAGGCACCAAATTACTCAAAACTCTCAGTTAAACATGTTAACTATGAAAAGGCTTATTGTGAGTGCATGCTTATGACAAAGCCATAAAACCATTCTGAATTGACAGGTTTATTTATGGGCTGTTAAGTGAAAATGGGAATATTTAAAACTTATAAGGATGTATATTTTAGATGGTGATATTTACTGTGAAATCAGGCTATATCAAAATCAGTTGACACAGTTAGGGTTACACTTTTATGTGACTAGGGTACCAGTGTGCAATATCATCTTAATGCCGGTTATATCGGAAACATTTTTGACGATATATTGGAATATTTCAGTGAAATAATGATATGAAACGATGTTCAGAAGAAAATAATTTGTCTGTGCATTAATGTTTTCATGCTCCATTAGACCAAAATAAAGATCCTTGTGAATTTTTTTCTCCCTCGTCATTTCTTTTTGGCAAGGATAATGTCCTACTGATATTTCTCTCTGTGAAATAATCTCATTGTTGTGCAAAATATTATTTTATAAGGGATAAATGATGACAAATTAATTTATCCAGTTGAGAAACCTATTACCCTTAAAATTAATGAAAATGTCATTAAGTTGCTGAATCTGGATCTACCAGAGTACTTGCTCATGTATTATACATTAATTTTACTGTCATTCATGTTGGTGGCATCGCAGACAAAGTTCTCAAGTGAATGCATTGTGTTATTGTGATATCAACCTTACAAAAATGTTTTTAAAAGTCTACAATATGATATAAATACGAGATTCATTAGAGTGTGACAGTGCCTAGGGTCACTTTGAGGGTATCAGTATCACCCAACCCTACATTGACACAGAGATGTATACAATGGTACCTGTAGTGTAAAGGTCTGGTTTATACCTAATGGAAGTTTTTTTTTATAAAAGTTTCTGGATTGCACTGGTATTAGTGTTATCTGCTATCATGAATTAACAGTTTAAAATTTGTCTTTACTTTTCTGTTCTTATTATATTTGAAAAAACTTGCCCAGGATTCACAAAAAAGTCTTTTGAAAAATATTATCAAATTTCAAATTCAAATTTGGGTTAAGGAGCTATAATCAATGTCAAATGAACTATGTTTAGGTTATATTCAATATTCATCTTTTAATATTAAATAAAAAAGTTTTTTTAAAGAACATTTGAGTTGAATATTGAAATTCAAGAATGTTTCCTCTAGAGTTACGAATTTGTGATACTAGGTGCCTGATAACTTGAAATGAAACTTGAAGAAAAGAGTTGTATTTCTTTTTTTTCTTACCTTACCAGGTGTTTTTCTGTGGAAGGAGTGACTATTTTAAGGCCTTGCTGATTGATCATTTTGGAGAATCCTACGTATCGGAGGATAATCTGCCTATGGTACCCATCAACGAAATAAGCGCAGAAAACTTCAGGAAATTGATGTATTACCTATATCAAGACAGCTGCGAGGTAGGTGAATGTTATGACTGTAATGTGCATTACTAGTCAAGGTCACGACAGCTGTATAAAATACAAACTTATTATGCCCCCGCCATAAAATGGGTCGGCATATAGTGTTACCCATGTCCTGTCCCGTCCCGATTCAATGTAAACACTTAGCAACTTCATTCTTTGACAGATTTTGGTCAAACTTTATACAAAGGTCAAGTATGAGTATACGTCAGGCATCGTTGTGTTTCACGGTTCAAATGTCAAGGCCAAGGTCGCGGTTGCTATATAGGGGGCATTCATGTCTTACAGACATTTTCTAGTTTATTTTACAACAATTATGAAACAAGTTATCGCAACTTATATTAATCACTCTTGTTGGCCCGGGTGTTAGCGCATGGGGGGGGGGGGGTCTTAATGTGGGAGGAAACCGGAGTAACCAGAGAAAACCCACGTTGTCGGGCAGGTGACCCCATACCTTTTTCACGTCCGATAGGGGAATCGATCCCTGGTCGCCTTGGTGAAAGGCGAGTGCGTTATCTATTGTGCCACCCGACCGTCCAAAAACCTGTCTTTGACACTCACGATTCTCACGACAGCCATGATGTAGGTCAAGTCATAAACGCTGTGAGGTAGGTCAAGGACGTGACATGAAAGTTGATAAAGGTCAAGACTAGTGTTAAGTAAGTAGATCTTGACACATTTTGTAGGAAAATTAAAGGTCATGACAATTATGAGGCCAGGCAAGGTCATGACAGCTGTGTAGACCAACGTCAAAGACAGGTTTAGGAAGGTTAGTCAAGGTCAGATATTCAGAAAAAGTATGGAAGTGAGTATGGACAACTGAGATACATAGGTTAATACGTGGTGAAGTGTACATATACACGCTCAATACACAGGTAATCTGCAACAGCATGTATCTAAATGTCTCTTCAATGTATGTTGTACATTTGCACTACTAATATTAAGATATCACTTGGTAAAAGTTGAATTTTCTTTCCAGTTGACCAAAGAAACAGTGGTAGAGATGCTGAAACTTGCGGACCTGTACCTGTTACAAGGGCTGAAGAGACTGTGTGCAAACAACATTAGCAAGTACATTGACATTGACACAGTCCTACAGATACTGATCTTGGCCAGACTGTTTGGCCTTCGTAGACTCGCTGATCAGTGCTCGGAGTTCATGGCCAACAATTTACACGAGGTAAATGTAAACCTAACCCCCACTGCCCCTAACTTGCTGACCAGTGCCCATGTCTAAAATTTTACAGGTAGATGAGGTTTACGTAGAAGTTAATACATGTATCTGTATAAGTCACTACACAGTATCATTATTAATTTATATATTGATTTTATTTACAGTTTCTATTGTAATTCACTCAATAAACTTTGTTAGACATGTCATTATTGGTCTTCAAAACCAACTGATCTCACACCATGCGTAGTGACACATACAGTCATGTTGAGGATGGACCCCAATGCTATTTTCAGATGTACTCACTGAAAGGGTTGCACTGACAAAGTGTGCAGTATTGTAGATACAAGATTATACAATGCAGTTATAAACAAATGCAAAACTTGTGAATGAGTACCAATTTAAAAAAAATCATTATTTGTCATTGTAATAAATGTGCAACGCGTTACACAGCACATTGTTTACGTGCTATGTCCATTAAAGCCAAGTCAGGCTTGCTACAAAACTTGCCGAATCAGGTCTTCATGAGTGACAGAGAAATGAATCCTTGGTAAGGATGTTTTCTTGAGACTGTTCATCACTCAGTAATTAATTAGCTCCACACTTTACTCTGTAGAGAATGCAAACGTGATACATGATACAAGCGATATTGCATTTCAATATCATCAATCACTGAGTCTTGCATGACTCTATCACATTTCTTGAAGGGTGTGTAAGTTATATTAATCTTTCTGAAGAATAGAGTTCGTAAAAAATCCAATTCTAAAGCATATTGTTGAGTGAAAATCGTTTTGTATGGACCATAGGTTTTCCAGAAAACAAATAGTTAAATGCAAACACAGCTTATGATAGAAAAAACATGTGAAAAATTGAAATAGGTCATTTGTTTAAAAGCTATGGTATCGAAGACAATGAAAATATAGGCTGTTCCAAGAATGCAGTTTTTCTGGACGGCAAAATAGATTTTTGCGAACCCTTTCACCACTGTAGACCATAATGGACTTATAAAGATCAATGCATGGTAGAGTTTGTTAAAGTTGCATAGGGATGCAACTTTTGAGTCTCTTAAACTAAATAACTCTGAACTTTGTAAAGACATTTTGATGTTAATCCCTAAAACTCTATTCCTGTAAAGACAAAAGCTGAATTCCAGAAATATGTACACCAGGGCTATTTTGTTGAAACGGTTCAACCGGTCGGACCACAGTTGTTCATTTATTAAATAATGTCGGACCTAGTAATCTGATGCTGTTTTTAGGCGAGCCTTGACAAAGTCTTGCAAGGCCTGCATAAACATTTGCAGGTCCGTCAGGATTTATACCCAAAAATGTTACATTTAAAAGCGGACGTACCGGTTGTTCCGCATAAACGAATAGGAATGGAATGAAATGTCCTATGATAAAATGAGAGTTTCGAATAATTACTCATTAGATTTGGCCAAATGGTAAATATTCTATTTGAGTGTGCCCTGAAGAGGCTTGATCTACCGTAGCTAGACAGGGTACTGTATCAAATGTCTTACAGTTTGAATTAATTCTGATGACAGGTCTTACAACTGGCTGATTTTGTCGACATTGTGAAACAGGACGCTGCCAATCTTGAGCAACGTGAGGACACCGATACTGTGGAGATCATCGATGACATTCGCTTTAATATCACTAACTTTGTCCAGACAGTCAGTGACATGATGGACGCCGACGAGAAACTCCGAATGATAGACGACTTTTTAGAGGAACTGGACATTGACGCCTAAGGAACTTTGGAGGAAGTGTGTCTCTTCTGTAATTGGTAGATAAACCGAAATTTTCCGTAGAGTGAACTTTTACGGGGAACATAGAAGTTGGGAAATGCTATGTAATACAAAACCACAGCAGGAAATCCATTTGTAAGTGCTAAAACATAATCATGAAGTTTTACAAAGAGAAAATGAAATCATTTTTTTTTTAAAGTGAAACTGACTGTTATCACCAATAAAAAGTACAGCAATATCAAAACATTACTATTGAAAATGTGTTATAACCAAGTATGAAATTGTTTATGTTGTCATTTTTTTTTTATTGTTATTTGTTTACTTTGGAGAAGTATATAAAAGTGACCCTACCTGTATATTTTACACACGATGGTGTCTGTTTTGGCAGCTATGTCTGGGTTTTTTTTAAAACAGGCATTTACATCCTAGTTGATTTTACGATCTTTATCACTTTCATTGATCTGGGCCTGTATTCATGAAACTGTTCTCATGCTCAAGCATGGATTCTGTGCTCAAGCCAGCTTTCTTGTAACCCACCTCAATCATGTCAACAATCAAAAAGTCAAATTTAAATATTGAAAACAGTATTTGGCTTCAAGTTTCTTCAATTTTTGTCCTAAACTATAACAAAATAAGATTTTTTAAATAATTTATAACTGGATCGAGAAATTAGACTTGAGCACAAAATCCATGCTTGAGCATGAGAACGGTTTCATGAATACAGGCCCTGGTGTTTTGATTTTTGAGATTGTAAACAAAATATTTTCAACCAATTATTCAAGTTTTTGTTATCCTCAACTACTGGTCACCAAGTGGTCTTAGGAACAAAGCTCACAAGTTTAATAAAAATTGTGTAGGAAAAGATATTTTATCTGTGACTAGAGACAACAACAATTAATCACAATGTCAAAGAAAATAACGTTTTGGCTAGTTTTTATCAGCAGATGTAAATGAAGTAATAGAAACTCCTCAACAAGTGAATTTTCTAATTGTAATTTATACGTGCCAAGTGACCCGATTTTGTCGGGTTACACCCGCAAATTTAGTCCTTCACCTGCTTTAAGGTGGCTCGGCCCCTTTGACAAAATCCATGGGAATTACATGACATTTCACACAAACATTCACTAGTGTATGAAGACCTAGAATTGGTGTTGCTTTTGGCGGAGAAAACTGCATAAATCATTTTTTTGTGAAAAACTGATATTTTCAGGAAAAACATCTGAAATTACGAAATCAAAAAATAATATAGCTTTTTCTGGTGTTATGCAATACTAACGTTATATAAACATATAAAACAAGTTGTCATATTTTTTATTCTGATGTGACGTATATATCCGTCAAAGCGGCCATGTTTTTGCCAGGAACGATAAGCAACGGACTGAGATGCCTTAATAACTTCACTCGCTGGATTTCACCCGGAATACTATAAAGACAAAGTTTACCAATTGTCTTTTTACAATTTGAAAATTAACTTGATGAGAGTTAGATATACATGATAACTAGCCATCACAAGCTTTGGGCATCTTTTTCTCCCATGATGTTCAGATGATTCAGATCGGGGAAATAATTGCAATGAATTGTAACATCGCAATGGCAGCAAAATTAAAAGACAAAGAATTTGAATGAAATCACAACCAGTTTGTTATCAACATGTGAATAACATAAAAAAATTAATACAAACTTATTGCAGGTTTATCCAATGTTTCAGTAATTCTAGGAGAAAATATGTCTATATTCACTTTAAAGCAGGGTTTCTTTATTCTTGTTTTTACAGATGACTCGCTGAGTGTAAATTATGACAATCAATCAGATACTTCATACTAGCTAAATATTGTCATATGATGTAAGAATAGAGGGCTTGAGTAAAGAAAGTTCACATGAATAATGTTTTGTGTGATTTTCAGATATTAGAAGTGTAAGAGTATTTGTTTCGTCATTATTTAGCAGATCCAGGCAAGGGTTTCAGGCCTTTAAAAAAAAACTCAAACTTGCCAGTTATTTTTTAAGCCATGTATTTTTTTTCCAAATTTAGAAATCTGTTAGATACAGTTGAAAACCCTTCCCATCAGATTAAAGATTTGCCATTGCATGAGCCATAGGATTAAAAAAAATATTAAACCATTTTGAAAGAAATTATATGACTTTAACAATGAAGTACCTCAACTGACATGATATGGTGTTATGATTTTAACTAATCATCATATTCATTAGAAAATGAAGAAAAAATGAATCAAATACACCCTCATTTGTCTTAAAATTGTAATACAGAATTATAGAGAAAATTGTTTATAGGAGTAAATTTAAGTGGAGTTTGAACGAACCAAAGGTGAGAATCTGAGTTTATGGGTCCCTGTTTCAAATCCACGTCTAGCTGGTTACACGTCCCACCTTTGTTTCTCACTCAAAAGTTTAACTGCCAGTGTTAAATTGTTAAGTTTACTTATTTAATTGAAAAGCTACAGCTACTATAGATACTACAAGAGCGTTAATGGTGCAATATCCTAAGTTACTGCCCTGTACAATATCATTTTAGCTAGTACATTTTGTATACCGGTACCTATTTTCCTAGATATAGTAGTAGTCAATTTGAGTAAAATCAAAATCAAGTTTGGGGTGACCTTTGTCTCCGAATGGTCACCATTAGTGAAATACATCTGTTAAAAACACTAGGAAATTTTCCAGTTTGAAAAATTGACTTCATTTGAGTTATTTAAGTAAGTGAAATGTTATGTAAATTTCCCCAGTGACTGTAATTAAATAGTAACACATCTTATTATAACAGATTATTGTTAACCCTTTCACCACTGTATGTAGACCATAATGGACTCATTCATATCAATGCATGGTAGAGTCTACTGAAGTTACATAGGGGTGAAAGGGTTAAAGTATACATGAACCTTCACAAAAATACACGTGTGCATATGAGAAGTTGCTAGATGCAGATCAGTGAAAGCCTGGCTCTCTATCCCCCTAAAATTTATAAGTAAAGATGGTGTTATTGAAGATATTGTGAAAAAAAGCCAGATTAAAGGAAATTCTTGGGGAGCCTGAGGTGTTTAGTCAGACTTTTCCAGCAGATTTTGTCTATATCCTTTCCCTATGATATATGAAATTAATGGATTTGGTTTGCATGCATGTTCCTGGTCTTTGTATATTTCCTTTGTTACATATGATATCAATTAAGAAATACACTATAGTAGTTGATACTTTTCCAAAAGACAAATGTTATAGTTCAGTACATGTATATATGCAACTGCATGTATTAAATTCAAAATAATTAGAGAAGGGAGGTAACTCAAAAGTGTATAATTTTTTGTCAACCACAATCTTTAGAATCAAACTGTAGAATTTACTCAATTTTATTTTTTGTTTTTTGACATAAACTTTAGAATCATACAAGCTAGGTTTTACTCACAGTACAAAAACTGGAGATCAACTTGCACATTGTTATTTTCTTTTTCTTTGACACAAATTTTAGAATTACACATTAAGGTTTTATTTACACCAACTGCCTTGAGATGTATAATTAATACACATGTCAGTGAAATGACGTGGTATCTGATTCAGTTCAGTTCAGTTCAGTTTCTTTAATTCCAAGAGCCATCCGACTCGTATCATTGATGTCAGGTTGGTTCATTCTCAGAGCTCATCTATCTCTAAGTCATCAGTGACATTTTGCCAGCTGTCTTGTCTACAGTAATTATGATTTTTGTGTCAAAAGGGCATTGAAATTTTATAAAATACATTGTAGTACTACTTTTTAAGGTATACATTATATAATATCAATACTAATCAACCTTAGCTTGATTTTTTTTTATGTTTGGAGTATGGGACAATTTTATCATCTTTTAGTTATCTAGCTATGTAACATTGTTTGCTTTGAATAAAACTACCTGTTTTTGTAAGTTTTTTTTATCGAGTGTGCTAATCAATTAACAACTTATAAGTGTTGATATACCAGTCAGATATGTATTAAAATATAAGCCACCCAACAGAAAACTGAGAAGTGGTCTGTTTACAGAGAATTTAGTGCTCTTAATAGACTGTCTGTGTACTGTGAACAGCTATTGGAGGATGAAAGAATGGAGGTCTACAGAGAAAAGACTGCTGATATAGAGTTTGAAGTATATCATATATACTATATTTATTTACACAGTTAAATGTGATTTAGCAAGAAATGATAAACAGGGTTTGACACTTTCTATTTTTGTTTGGGAGTACAGACTACTAGTTGAATGTTTACTTAGTGCTTCACCAATATTACTGCCGTATTTTACCGGTGATAAGCCAAGGGGATCTGGTTATTTCAGTGAGATAACACTATAAAGTTGGTTTTAGATCTGTGCTATCACAAGGAGGCAATTACACCAACATACCCTGTCTCAAGCATACATACAGACAATGCACGCATCCACAACATACACGGAGGCATGTCCTTAAATGACCTTAGCTGTTAATAGGATGTTAAAGAAAATAAAACCAACTGCTAAAGTAAACATCTTTAGCACTTTACCATGAAGCAGAAAAGAGGGCTGTAGAATAGATTTCAAAACTTACCAGTGAATTAGTCCCAGACAATTTTAACAATCAGCACACAACGTTTTGCTACATTTTAAAGTTTTTTGAAAGGAAAATTCTTATTGGTTAGTCTTTCAGTCAAGGGATATTCTGATTGGATAATCTGTTTACAATGACTGGAGAAGTAGAATTAGTGTCAAACCCTGATATAACTCTGTTCTAATGATTTGTTAAATTTTATTGCATGTTTTTTTATGTTTCTATTATATACTGTATCTAGCAAGTGGTACTTTGTTACGGATGTCAGATCTTACCCAGTAAACCCTCATTATACTGCCTTTATTAGTCCCGTGAAATTTTGGCATTATAAAGGAGTTTGACAATATATCAAGGGACACAATGAAAAAAAATCTTAAGGATAAGAAATTGTTTAATTTGTTAGAGATATGATGGAGGTAAACAAAGGGGAAATGAAACGAGGGACATTTATATCAAGCTTTGACTGTTAGCTGTAGACTAGACCAATCACTGTCAGATGTTTAAGGTTTTGCTGATGTTTGTTTTCTGATAAGTAAATCTTGTTTTATGAAATTTAATGAAAAAAAAATTCTTGAACTAATCTTATATGATATAGTTGTAAAATTGCATATGCAGCAAAAAAACCCACTATATATATATATATATAAACTATACATGGCATGTCACAATATAAGCCAAGGTATAAAATGAGCTAGGGTGTGCAAGTATTTTAAAAGTGCAGCTGTTTGGAAATAATTTGAAGAAATTATGCTACAAAGATTATATTTATCTTATTTGTTTATGTATATTGTTAAGTCAATTTAAAATCAATCTCAAATATGCTATACAATAAATGTTATTTCTCCATAGAGGAAAAAGATAAACAACAATAATCGTTGTTTATCTTCTTCCTCTAGGACAAAATATTAGTCCTGTGTCTGACAATTATTGGACTAATATTTTGGCCTCGTGGCCTTCTTCTTCAAGGGCAAAAGTCCAGCTGAACCTTCCTAACATCCATCTTTGTTTTTCCTCCTATTCAGAGAAAACAAGATATGGACATTACTAAGAATTGATGTTTCCTATCCTGTTTGAAGAAGGCAATGAGGCTGAAATTAATGGGTACTGTGAACAGCAATTGTTTTATTATATCTCATATGTGTTATAAAGCCGTTGCCTTTGTTTCACCTTAAGACTGCTGTGTGCCATATATACCTCTGTACTAAATAGTTTTGAAGGACTCAGTCATTCAAAATATCAAGGTCAAAGGTGAAATATTGTACTTGTTGTTATGTGATCCATTTCTAACTAATACTTTATATTTGTTTTGCTTTGTTAGTTGTATGCACCGTATTTGGTCATATCAACTGTTATGCATGCTTGGTGTGTATTTCTCTTTATTAATTATCAAACAATGCGGTACAGAGTACAAAATTGTACTTTGGAGTGCTGAGCACTTACAATATTAATGTTGAATTAAAATTTTATATTAAATTTTATTATTGTTCCACTTAAAAATTGTGTTTCTTTATTTGTGTAGTACCGGTAGCTCAATATACACTTACTAGTAATAGTATTGTGGATTCATTCACAGTGATCATGCAAGCATGCACCTATACTCCTTTTGCAAGAAAAAACAACTGCCTGTACCTGGTGCTACATGCAGGCAACAGCTATTGTGACAATAATGCACAAAAACATCAGGTACATCTTAAATGCCATTTCAACCCTTTCACCCCTATGTAACTTCCGAAGACTCTACCATGCATTGATATGGATGAGTCCATTATGGTCTACAGTGGTGAAAGGGTTAAAAAGGAGGAAAATGTACACCACCACAGCACAATATTGACCAATCAAATGTAAAATCTATTTTCTCATCTATGTTTCAAACTTTATCAACAATAAAATGTAATCTGCCTTTGTTGCCACACCAGCTGGTATTCATGAAACTGTCCTCATGCTCAAACTCAGATTCTGTGACCAAGTCCAATTTCTTGTTCTGGTGATGAGTTAATAAGAATCCACATTTTCTCGATGATTTGGAAGAATTTCAGCGAGACTAAAAGCCGAAAGCATCATTCAACATTTACACATGACCTTTTGGTAATGACGTTATCCTTTTGGTTATGTCATAATTGATTTAAACGAGTTGCAAGAAAGCTGAATTCATGCTTGAGCATGATCGAGAGACAGTTGAAATAATGAATACTGGCCAGACCAAGTTTTGTAAATTCAGAAATTGTTAAAGAGTGAGAGCCTTGTATCACAGATGAACAAGACATGCTTGAATTGACTCATCTGCAATGCTGTGAAGAATATAAGTACATATTCTTGCAACTTTGCAGCAAGTTGCCGCAAACAAAAATTATTTGCGGCAACTTTGCAACAAGTTTGCAGCTAGCT
>JAUMHH010168131.1:0-16602 GCA_032359455.1 Chlamys rubida | reverse complement strand
ATTTCAGCTTAAGTTGAAAATGTAAAATGTTAACGGACGACGCACGACGACGGACGAAGACGGATAGCAATAGGTCACTTAATTGAGCTAAAGCTCAGGTGACCTAAAAATGTGTATACTGAAAGTAGAACTTTGGATTTCAAAGGTGGAGGAGAGAGCTAGGGTTGCTTATATTACTTATACTACTGATTGGATCTTGTGATAGAGAACAGTGACACAAACAGAAGGCTAAGTGTAGGGCAAATTTACAGCACTGGAGGAAAGAAATGACAGAAAAGCTTGTTAAATCTTCTGTAACATAAGCCAGCCTCTCTGCCTCACTTCCTCCTCTACTTACATTCACAATAAGATAGGTTTTCATTGTAAAGAACAATTACTCAGATGTCAATGAAATATGGTTCCTGTTTTACAAATAAAGAACAATTATTTCTGACAGACATAAGAAGCAGACTGCTATGTGGCACTTAAAACAGATGAAAATGTGTTACGTTAGTGCTGTTGTCCCTGGCAACCACTGCTGTTAGTGCTGTTGTCCCTGGCAACCACTGCTACCGCAGACTGACCACCGGAGATTGGTGGTGTATTTTTGTATGCTAAGACAAAAACAATGCTTCATATATATATATACATTTCTAAAACAGGATCTGCTTGTGAGATAATAACTGCTTCATATATCAATGATAGGCAAGATACTAAAACAGTTCTCTGTCTGAAGCTTTGTTAGATTCATTTACCCCTCATTCACCCCTACATATCTAAAGTGGACTTGCCCAGTCTTTGATTTGGTACGGTTCAGATGTGAATTCAGTGGTGAGTAGGTTAAAATGCTCTTAACTTTTAATTAACATGGTTGTCTCATTGTTTGGAGTCAATTTGAATAAAATTGTATATAAATTTTGCTTCTCTTACAAGGATCCTGATTTGCTCATAAGCACACACTTGATTTAACTGCAAAAACCTATAGTGTTATTTTGCATGAACCTGGAAAAAACCAGACTATTTTTGAAAATTCCCATTGCAGTTGCTTTAAAGTACAATTCTGGGTGCTATAATACTTCAGAATTTCAAAATATAAGGATTGAGGCTAAAATTTCTGTATGAGTGGGTATGATTTTCCTCCACAATATAAACATAAACAGCCTTATATGAGCTTTTGGTAGTGTTTAATGTACATTGTGTATAGAATAGAATCACATTTTTTTTATTCTTATATAAAAATATGGGAAAATACCAGCTTCAAACCCTATTTCAATATTTATGTTAATTTAATTATTAGGTTTTGAACATCATTAGTGGATAAGTTACAAATTTCATGTGTAAAATCTCACATTTACACAGTTACCTCCCCTTGTTGTGACCTCGGGTCATCAATAACTGGGTTAACATATATGCCACAATGTGTTTATACAGCTTGGCTGCCAGTACCACAAAACATGAATATTCCTCTCCAGACACTGAAGGATGGCAAATGTTTTTGTAGTTGATCACCAGATACCAAAGTACATTCAGCCCGACGGACTATGTTAATCTGACCCTATCTTTGCACTCAGGCCACAGACAAAAGTCTGACCAATATTCATACACAATTCTATCTACCCTGGAAACTGTATAATAGGCTGTCTGGTGGCAATCTCAGTAAAGTCTTCACTCCTGGACAGATCATATCGATGACAAAAAGCAAAGTGATACACAGTTAAGCTCTCCTATCTTGAAAACCCATCCTTTTATCTGTTGAGTTGTCTGTAAAATGGCAGGTGATCATGTTAATACTGTGTATTTGAAATAGCATATATCTATAGTTGAAAGTGCAATTATCCAAACCATTTAATTATCTAAACATTTAAGTATCTCAATCTTAGTTGTGGCCCATCTATGAATAGCTTGATTTGATAAGATACAGCATTGTGTCCAATAATCTGACTGACCCCTTATCTGAACCCTAATATTTTCCCTTGGGTTTGGAAAATCAACGCTCCATTGCAAATATTTTATTGAATATCTAGTTTTTCTGAATATATTATAATGTTTGTGGTCAAAACAACTTGGATAGTACATATGTTACTCCCTGCCATATACTCAGCATCAAGGATAGACAGCATGTTGTGAATTGGATGGGGACATAAAATGGTGGCCCTGTGTTTCTTAGGCACGCAGCAGAGCCAGCAGTCTGTTGCTCATGACTTGAGTATCATGGACAATTTCCTCTCTAACTCACGATAATTCCTAGATTAATCCCCGACTAAACTGTAAAGCCATTATCAGACTATTGACCGAATCAAGACATTATCTGGTCAAACAGATTACTTCACACACACTAAAGTCTATCAATTTTCTCTCAGTTGAGGAGCCAAGATAATTGATTCATAAATAACACACCACAATGCTTAATTGATCTGTATCTGATGATGCTTCAGAACTCAATATTGGTCTTGGTGAGGTTCCATTATAATAAATTAACGATATATCTGATGCTAATTACATGTTAATTAGTTCCCTTTACAGATCTGAGAGATTAATACCGTCTCAATTATTATTAGTGTGATATATGTCCCCGCTACCCTCTTTCTTTTAAAGACAGAATTAATGCTACAATTAATAAAAAAAACTTATGTAATTCTATATTAACTTGTCAATTTTTTTTTAACTCATTCACCCCTGAAGTTTCATAATGAACTATTCCAACCTTTGAATTGGAAGAGTTCAAATGTGTCTTCAGGGGTGAACGAGTTAAAGACAGACTTTAGGGTGCATTAAACAAAAGGACTTGTGTAAGTCTATTTTAAACATTTCATCATATTTGACCATAAATAAGCCCGCCAATAGATATTTCAGTAATATATTCGAAAATTAATTCTTTCTGCACATAAGAGTGAATAATGGAATTATGCCATTTCTATGAAACACAAGCCTTACATATATATGACAGTTCAAATATATATATATAGTTCAGCATGAAACTTTAATTATCGACTACCTGTGCCAGTGTGTAAACTAGAAACAGTTAAAATTGATAAATGTACTTGTTAAGTGTTTAAACCAATTAGAACTGTACCATAAAATAAACATTACACACAAATAATTATCACTAAATCCGGACCATATTAACATATATAGGTAATACAATCAAAGTTAAGTTAGATTTATTGGAAATAAGACAGGTAGTTTGGGCAGAGCTGACATTAAAGATGTTGTCTAATTAATGAAGCTAATATCACTGGATGGATAAAAGCTACTTATTCATGGAAGTGCTGTTAATATTTAATAATTCAGCTTAGTGTTTACTGCATTATCTGTCTAATCAAAGTCGCTACAGTAAATATAGACGAGATTGATACTGAAATATTCATTATCACTAACACCTCACACTGGTCATCAATATATTGTAGTGTTTTGAGATGATAGTTGTTTGCTTATTTTTAAACAGGTACATGGTTTTGGTAGTTTTATTTTCAGATACAAAATTGCTGATAACTATATTGTTAAAATGAAAGTATCCTAATGCATGAAATGAACATCAGATTGAAATAAACATTAAATTGAAATCAAAATTGGTTGAAATAAACGTCACATTGAAATCAAAATTGGTTGAAATAAACATCACATTGAAATTAAAATTAGGCTGAAATAAAAATCAGACTGAAATTAACATTAGGCTGAAAAAAACATCAGATTGAAAATAACATCAAGTTGAAATAAACATCAGATTGAAATAAATATTCACATTTTGAAACATAATTAGGAACCATTATTTAAACCCTATAAATGACCTGACTTTCCCCCTCCCCATTCCTCTTAACACACACCTATTTTAATGAAGAAGATGTCTTAATTCAATCAAATTGTAATTAACATCTGGCCAGGTGCCATGCAAGCATGACACACAAAGACTAGCACCTGCTGTTAATTTTGCATTCATTAAGTAAACCGCAAAACAGAGAACACATGCAAGACAGATTAAGGTTTTAATCAACGATCTGGATTACACTTCAAAGTATGGAGATGAAGGTCATATTTAAAAGGATGCAGAAAGGTCAAGGTCAGGCCTGCCAGCCAGCAGTGTTTCAGTGAATGAGATAGGTCTTGACCCATGACAAAAGGTATCAGATAGCAACAAGGAAATGAAATGGTTTATTGGCAAAAAGGATGTACTGCAGTGGGATTAGCCCTGTCAGGTCTACACCATTTTTAAATTGACAGAATGTGGTATATATAAGCATTACTTAAGTCTGCCCGGGTTTTGAATCCTGGCACTAGAGGCTACAGAAATCGGACCTCTAGGCAACCAGTTGTAAAACTACCACGCATTGTTTGTCCGTATACAATTCCATTGAAAGCCGCTAATGATGTCGATTTAGTTGACAGCCACTAATGATGTTGATGAAGACGATTATTCAAAATAAGGTTGGAAACAACTACAGAATTAACTCATTCACTCCTGAAGACAAATTTGAACTCTTCCAAATCAAAGGTTGGAATAGTCCTTTATGAAATTTTCAGGAGTGAATGAGTTAACATTTGACAGATGCTGGCATGTGACCCCACCCAACACACTCAACTCCACAGAAACCAGAACTTCTGCATAGCAGTCACGATGTGTGATCAGTCATTATTGAAACTAATCATAACAAGAGGCTTAAGGGGCCTGAAGTAACTCACCAGATATTTGCGGCTTTTGTTTTCCCAAACTTCCTAAATCTACATTTCAAAGAGCTATTGGCCAAATATCATGCCTTTTGGAGTGTATTAACAAATTAGGCCCCTGTGATTTTGAATATAGAATATAAAAAATAAAGATAATTTCTTTTTGCAAACTTTGTAGCACTCCACGTAAGTGGCCCTTTTCTTTTGCAAATCTGAATCAACATCACCTTGGCATACATCTTACCAAATTCGGTTGAAATTGGCCCACTGGTTCTTGAGAAGAAGTTGTTTAAAGAAAAAGCTTAAAGCCTGGGGTTAAACAACAGACAATGGATTGCAACAGATCAGAACATCTGACATCCTTTGAACCAGGAGAGTTAAAAATTGTCAATCATTCAAACTAATCAAAAATACAAGTATTCAGGAAATGAAACTTTTCCCAGGGGCATTATAAATTTCTAAATAAGATCTTTTTATACAAAGATGAAAAGATTTACATATTAAACAGATTTAATTCAGGTTCAAAATGAAACATTTATTTAATAAAATGTTGCAACAGATCTTGCCAAGTTAGATTTTAATAAAATATTGCTGATGTGCACGAAAAAGCTTAATTGAATTTGTTCTGCATGACAAGATGTAACCTTGATTCCTGAAGATTCTGCACTGCCTGACTATACCCAGCAGCTGAAAGGCTGCATCCCTGATCAAAGTTAAATTTTTCCTTTTTAAAAATGTCTATATATAATTAAAGTGTCTTCCTAGCATCATTTGATGTTTGTGAACAATAGTTTCCCTATATCCTTTAAGTCCACTTCCTTCAGTAAGTGACATAGACATCAGAAACACAGTCATGGGATGAGTAAGTGGTGACCTTGGTTTGACCTTGAACATCAGTGATTCACCCTGTTGAATCACACACAGCCTCTGTATCTGATCTGTTTGGTGTAACAGTAAAATCTACACCGATATGTCATTATCTACAGGCAGGCTGCCAGCACTCACAGTTAAAACTACTTTATACTCTCAGTGAGATTTAAAAATATGATCCAGGTATTAGATCAACAAGTTTGTTTTCCCACAGGGTTGTACTAAGAAATTATTTTACCTTGGTCTATATCTGATGGGCAACTATACCATTATGACCTACTGCACCAAACCAAGGCCTGGAGTCTCTACGAAAACTGACCCTTCATCTTGAATTTTTTTTAAATTTATTTCAAAAATTTGTCTTACTAAATATTCAGGTTTGGGAAATAACAAAAGACATTTGATTTTTTTTTTTTTTTTTTCCGATTTAAAAAAGAAAACCTCTTTAACTCATTTACCCCTAAAATTTCATAACGAACTCTTCCAACCTTTGAATTGGAGGAGTTCAAATGTGTCTTCAGGGGGTGAATGAGTTAAGCTGTTAATGAAGGGGCAGGAAAAGGCCGTTTGCATGGAGGTTTAATCTAAATCTTTCATAACACCACAACAGGTAGTTAAGATAAACATTTCATTGACACTATATCAATTAGATACAAATCAAATCTTAGAAAAGGTTTGCTTTGAAATATTTTGAAGGGTGTCCATTAAGTTTTGATTTCTGACAGTCCTCGGAAACATTTCAGAATCGAAGACGGCCTTCCGTGAGTGTTATCTCTTTGCCTCTAATCTTACACATCTTTTAAATCATTTTCACAGAAAACATCATCTGGAAAAAACATAAGATGATGTTATTTCGGAACACTGTACGCCCCTTAATTTGAGTACAAAGTGCCTTGATTGGGCTAATCGACACGTTCACACGGAAATAAGCCCTAGGTAGCCAAAACACGCTACATTAATGGCGCGAACACATGACTTCTACTTTGATACTTTAGTACAGTAACATAAGGAGATATCTTATCTTTAGTTATATAAAGCTGTGCTGTATTGCACATTCTTGACCTGTGGCTCCCCCTGGTGTTCAAACTTGGCATCAGACATGGCCACATCAGGACATAACAAGGCATGCCAGTCATAGTGTACTTTTGAAGTTTTTTCTCCTAATGATGTTTTTTTTTTTTTTTAAATATGTACACAGGGAAATCTATAATTTCATCCAGATTTCAAGTTTTCGTAAAGAAACTTTAACAAGGCGTAAAAAGACGATGTGGACCGACCGATGCATCTGAGTATCTTCAAGACATGCCCATGAATCAATGACGAGTGCTAAGTCTTATTAGCGCAGACAGGTTTTGTTGCAGTAGCGGATACAGTTACACCTCATGACACACAGATGCAGGAACATGTAAAATTTACGAAAGGAAGTTATAGTGCAGTAACAGCCTGCATTTCTTATCAGCAGTCCTGGCAGATCTTGCTAACAGAGTAGGAACAAAACACACTACATGTGTCATTCCAATTACCTTATCTTGGTACAGCTATCTGTTGTGTTGCTGAAAATACATTGATGGAGGATTTTTATAGGCTTTGCCTGTTGCCCAATTCCTTTTGTATTCAAGATCTATACAATAAAATATTTTGAAATGAAATACGATGATGGTTACATTTTGCCATCCTGATCATAGGTCATTTAGTAACATTTACAGTTTGAGAAGGTCGATCTCATTCATAAATGTCAATGCAAACACTAACTTAAGTTCAGACAAATCTGAAAACAGGAAATTCTTTCCAAATTGTACAACAAGTGGTCAGTGTATCAATAAATCTCCAATTTTGGTTCCAACGAAGTCGTTAGAGGATTCAGAACAACACAAAAGTGATAAAACTATGTTATATGCAGTATTATTTCTGTTTTAAATGTCTCATGAATTTCTCACTAATTCGGAGAAAAAAAATTTCACTACTTTTGATAAAATCTCACTAAAAATATTCAGTGATCTCACTATTTTTCACCGGAAAGTGATGGCATGTATGGTGGTCTGATAGGGTCTTGTTTGGTTGTTTCGACTCCATCACTGAACCAGAGGATACCTTAATCAATCTAAGAATATAAATAGTTAAACAATTATAAAAAGATTTTTTATCAGGATGGTTTGGTTTGTGTTTAAGGACGTGCCAGGTTTTGGTGGTGTGGGAAAGCCTGAGTACCTGGAGAAAAAACATCAACCTGTGGCCAGTACCTGGCAACTGCCGCACATAGGGCTCAAACCCGCAACCCAGTGGTGGAGGGCTATAGTGATCGTACACGGTCAGATACCTTAACCACTCAGCCACCGAGGTCCATCATATTTCAATAGGATCAGTTTAAAATAATATTCCAAACAAATTTGGTTAAGATCTGTATAGGAAAAAGGCAGGTTTGTTTCATCCAATCATGCAGGTCATGGTTGTCATATCTTTGATATAAAATTGACTGAAAAATATTAATTAGAGTTTTTCAGGCAAAGAGAAATCAGTCGACTAATGAAAAGAATCTATTTAAAGAATTAATTGTTGAATGCCAGACATTGTGCCACAGCATAAAATTTAGGTGAGCAGTAAAAATGGTGTTAGTTCCATACAGACATTACATAATACCTGGAGATACCAATTATAGAGCATATCGAAACATCACCCCACATCATCAAAGTGTAGTCCTCCCCATAGACCTCACACCAGACAACTCACTTTAAGTCTATTGAGGCATGCAACAATCTCAAATACCATCACAAAGCTGGATTTACATCCGTTACCATGACAACAATTTTTTTTTTTTTTTTAAATATGCATGTGTACGACAGAGATTTCAAGATTTTTGTTGGGCATGTATAATCCTGGTGCAACGGCAAGATAAAACATCTGATCATTGTTCAGGTTTCGACAGATATACAATCAAGCAGTGCAATACATTTGTCATATAAACGTTCCGTGGTTAGCCACTGACAGATGTTTGCTACTTAAATATTTTAAAACATGTTTGTGCTAAATCATACATGTCAACCAAATTTCATGAGGGAGAAACCATATGGGGCAAAGTCTGAAAATCTCTGAAAATTACTTACATTATAGTTTATACATTGACCCCCTTTTTGGCAAAATAATAGCATAAAATTTCTAGGAAACCAGAAGAATACTGCTTATTTCAAAAGTCATGAATGTCTTTATAAATATATGGAGAAATTGCAAATATATCTTTTGTGTGCCACTTAGGTTCGACTAAACAATCAAGAGATATTTTACACATTTCTTTAGCATGGGGGCTCTATTTGGAAAGGAGATACAATTCGTAGTAAGGTATACTAGCGTACCCGCTATGATCCCTGTCTCACTGCAAGCAAAATGATAGAAAATGCCATGGTAATTTTTTGTGCATACAGTAAAATACCTCCCCTTAATTTTGTTTTGGATAAAACTGTAGTGGACTGGGCCAGGGTGCTTGTTGGTTAGGGCAACAGTATAATGTTGGAAGGTCAAGGGTTCAATTACTGGTCTAATTGAATTTTTACACCCGGAATGCTGTTGTTAACACATCATTTTTTTATATTGTTTCCATATTAACTACGATTGATAAAAGTCCCGCATTAGGTATGAGTATCTTTTTAGAAATGATTTATCGAAGCTATAGTCATATCGAAAAAGAATTTCCAAAATGCAAAAAGTCAGAATTTCCAGCAGTGGTATATATGAGGACACATTTGAACTCTTCCAATTCAAAGGTTGGAATAGTTCATTGTGAAATTTCAGGGGTGAATGAGTTAAACCATTTTAATGGCTTGCAATGATTTCTGTCCATCAAAATCTTGGCTAGCCAATTCTGATGATAGCTATAGCCTAGCGATATGCAAACTGTTAACAAACTATGGAATCTAGGCTTTACCGTATATTCAATCTTTTCAAATTTTTGTATCAAAAAGTAAAGAAAATATACCAGCTCTTTATCTACAGCAATCACACTACAACAGCCTGCTCTGGAATGTAGCTGTTTTTTGCTTTAGTATTGATTACTGTTCCTGTTATTCCCGCAAAATAAACACAGACGAAAATCAATAAGCTAAAGTATACCCTACTGACAAGTACGGTTCTAAATATATAACTACACCCATCAGAGAACACTCCGACACTTCCACCACAAGGATATTCAATTAAATTTCTTCACAATTTGATGCTAAATCAATACTCTGAGTGAACTGATAAGTTTTCTGAACTTATTCACCAACAATTTTCGTCAGGAAACATTTTCTGCCAAGGGAAAACAGCAGTGTGAGATTTCGTGTGAGTGTATATTTATATATTTATGCAACACTTTATATTGCACCGGCAGTTTGAACTTACTGTCAAAATTTAAAGAAACATGCAATATTTTATATCTTATATTTACTATATGAGGAACATGGGGTTCAATATTCTTTAAGAAAGAAAAGACGCTTTTAATACAATTACTTACTATTAACACACACGCACCAATCAAACGGTACTAATGGACAAGTCCAGTTCAATAACAGACCATTCCTATATTGGACAGAGTTGGGTAGGATAGTTTTGACTATTTTCGTATTTTCATCTATTTCTTTCACCGTGAGTCCAACCAGTGAATAGTTCAAAGACTATAGCCTGGTCAGAGAGAACTAATTCCCGCTCTGGGAAATACTATGGGAGGATTTAACATCCGTGAAATTGTAATCATCATATGCATGGACACAATGATTTTTTTTGACGATGTCAATTGCAAAAGTGGCAAAGTTTATCTAATGTTGGATTTCATTAATACTTAAACTTCAAGGACAATAACACAATGTTTGTTGTAGTCAGTGACATGAAATTGTCAAAAAAAAAGGTAATAAAACACTTGTTCCTGAAATAGGAAATGGATAGGTAAACATGCATTGTCGCTTAATATAAATACAGCTCTCTTTTAACTCAGACCTTAACTTATGGAATTTATTTTTTATTTTTTGACATATTGAAAGTAATTTCAGGTTTTTTTTTCTCACTGTATTTAATTTTCATCAACATGACATTGTTTATTCTTTGTTCTGCTGATAATTGTTGTTAAGAAAAAAACAAGAAACCAGATTTGTTTTGCTAAAATACTATGGCTAAATTCTTATCAGTAATAGAACGTCATCTAAGTAATGACACGTACATTCTACAGCAGTCGTCCATTGAGGGTGTGACAAAAACATATATATTCAGCTTTTAGATGAAACAGTTTATGAGTAAATTTTGACTTTGTGTGTAATCCACATCAACAGACATCAGAGTTATCACCCCTTAATGTCAACGTAAATCCGACACTTCTACAGGTACAACACGAAACACAACATAAACTCTCACCTGTAAAACACGTTCCATAAAGGGAGAAACCATTACTTCTCACTCTCTATCCAGATAAAATCCATGCTACAAATCACCTTCCCATCAAGTAGGATTGTCCCTAAACAGATCGGCCCTATATCCTCACCAGTAATGGGCAGTATAGTATAAATAGCCTGCTAGCATATCCCCCCTATTAGGCTGTGGAGAGCCGGGCTAATGTCTGTGACTGTACAGATACATGCCCCTCCATTACTATAGGCCGTAGGGCTGATATCCACTTTCCCGATGATTATCTATACACTGGGTTTATCTGGACCCGACTTCATTAGTCCCGGAATTACTCCCCATCAGCAACAATACTTGTCCCTGAGGAACGACCCATACCATACCACACCAGTAGAGAAGACTTACATGTATAGTCATTGGGTATAATTTCCTCTCCTCTGTCAATATACTGTCCTGTATATTTTAATGACATAATAGAAAAGTTACGTTCAGTCCCCACCTAATCATCGAGAATCATCGCTATAAAATCTTAAGCAGTTTCTACAGATCTCTCATATATAATGAAGCTAAACCTTACGCTTTTCCCATTGATCTGTGATCATGATTAGAATATACATAAAAAATCCTGATTTTATTTTTCTCGGAAGATGAAGGTATATACGTATCTACAGGTTTGAAGGTGTTTTTTCTGACAGATATTGAGCCAATTAGAGAAGCTGTAGCCCTGATCAGGAGATACAGATGCTGACAGGCCAGACAATTAAACATAGACATGTAGACAGATCTTATCTCTCAACAAAAATGGCAGCATTCCTTTGATCAGGTGATGGAGGGATCAATACAGAGTTATCTCCCTTGCCCAATTATATCACATCAGTATATTCCACTTATGGTATAAATATATGTCTAAATCCAAATTGTAATATCATGCATAATACTTCCAATCTGGTTATTTTCTTTGATTGATTTCAATTGCATTGTATCCAATTTAACAATGATATAAATGTAAACAATAGATTAATTCCTTGCAATACAAAGTGCATTTGAAGCCATGCCACCATATCTGGTATATATATTTATGAGAAAACGTCAGTTATAAGCCATATCAAAATTCATCAGCTATTCAGTGAAATATTTCGTCAGGTCTAGAAAATATAACCATGAATGGCTTTAAAATGGTTGACTCTAATATATTTGCGCTGCCCTGAAGAAAAAAATCTGCATTCAGGAATGGGTTACAAACCTATCACATTTATTGATTACTACTTCATAAGGATGGGCAGTAATTTTTGTATAGATTGATGGCCTAATGCCTGAAGACAGGATATCTATAGAGGAAGCTGTGGGAGTTTAATGTGCTGACGTAACATTCCAGGTCAGAATCCATATATTGATTAAAGCTGCAGAAAATAGAGCTCTTGTGAGTAAGTTTCATTTTTGCCAAGTATGGTCAGTGTTTTGCTACGATATCCTACAATACACATAATCATAATACTCGGTAGTGTAATGGCGAGGGAGGGAAGAGTTATCTCCCCTTACGTGTTACACAGTATCAAGCCCATTCTGAAATTTTTTAGTAGAAATTGTGTATAAAAACATATTTAGAATGTTATAATTTATTGAGTTTTCAACGATATATTCTGGCATAGTACAGTTTTAAACAAAATTGCTGATAGCATGTCATTCAGAGTGAATTGCATTCCAAGCTTGACAGTAATGTATAGATAGTCCTGTATTCTGTATACTATTTGCCTGTAAACAGTGTCATTTTACTTTTAAATTCATTTTGAAAATCCTTTCATAAAACAGACAATAACAAGCACACCGGGTGTATATATGTTACAATCATATCACATTATAAACCTCCACTAATAACTTCACTATCACACACCCAGCTTTGTAGCTGTGAAACAGAACTATAGTTTAAAACTTTTCAGAACAAAATTCAAGCACTTTTCGAACACTTTTTTTTTACGTTTTTTATGGTCTAAGTTTTTTGAAATTCAGGGTCAAGATTTTTTAATTTTTAATAAATTATATCACAAAATTTCAACAAATTATTCACTTTTTTTGACAATTATAAACTGATAAAAAAAAATTGATAATAAATAAAACAGGGCCCACTTGTTGTATAAAACATCTCAACTCTTGAGATTTCCTCAAGTCTAAGATTTCCCATAGACAATACATTGCTTGAGGTTTTTCTTAACTTTGAGATGTTTTATACAAGTGACCCCAGTCCATCGTTAAAACTTTGAAGCAGCCTTTCCTGAAAAGAAAACAGGTTAATAGTTTCCAGTTTACACATTCCAGCACTCTTCAAGGAATACACAATGAATACACAAGGAATTCAAGGAATACACAATGAATTCAAGGAATACACAATGAATTCAAGGAATACACAATGAATTCAATGAATACACAATGAAAACACAAGGAATTCAAGGAATACACAATGAATACACAATGAATACACAAGGAATTCACAAGGAATTCAAGGAATACACAATGAATTCAAGGAATACACAATGAATACACAATGAATACACAATGAATTCAAGGAATACACAATGAATACACAATGAATTCAAGGAATACACAATGAATTCCAGTACTTTTTAGACACTGCCTCACCTCCAGCAATTTTCCCCAGCTGGAAGAAACCAATGTCAACTCAATTATTTCTTTCCTTTGAATGTAAGACACATTCAGTGTTAGTGTGAAATATTAACTCTTTCACCCCTATGTAACTTTAGTAGACTCTACCATGCATTGATATGGATCAGTCCATTATGGTTTACAGTGTTGAAAGGGTGAAGGACTTACCAGAGGTTTGTGTCCTGGTATCTGCTGTAGTTCTGCTTGCAGCTGTCGTTGTTGCTGTAGGGACTGTTGATGCAAAGTCACTTGTTCTAACTGTTGGCCGAGTATTTCCCAGTTCATCTGCGGAACTGCTGTTTCTATGTTGTACACATCAAAATCACCTTCACCCTCATCATTGTAAGGGTTATCTCCCCTGTCAGTCGCATCTGACTTATCTCCCTTGTTGCTATTCTCCTCTTCTAGATCTCTGCTGCGTTTTGCCACCCTGACAGTGGAGGAAGTGTCTGTAGTGGAAGTATGTGGTGGAAGGTTATCATTAGATGTATTCGAGCGTCTTGTCGCTGTCGACAACGAATTGTTATCCCTCTCAACAACATTGCCATTGTTGATATTGCTGTTAAGATCTTTTGACATGAGATTGTTTACCCCATTATTGAGTTGCACAAACGAATCCGACGGATCACTGGGAGTATTCATTTCTGAAGAGATTTGTGAAGTTGGGGCAGAGCTAGTGTCGCTGCAGGAACTCTCAGAAGACTGTGGACCTTTATGAAGGTCAAAGGGTAATATATCACAATTCACTTTTTTAAGTTCAGCAAATTCCTGTGCAATGCTTAAAAAATTAAGTTTTCTGATACGTCTGCTAAAGTCCTCATCCGATTCAAACGCTTTTCTTATCACATCGCTCGACGTATTTCTAGAAGATTGTTGAATATTGCCCTCCGCTAACTGTTGCCGCCGTATAATGGTGACCTCACTGTCAGCTAGATCCTTAAGTGGGGCAGAAAACTCGGAGTAGTCTGATGATAATGAATCACTATCGTGTTCATAGCGAACTTTGCTAACAAGTCTGTGGGCAGGGGAGGTAAACAGGGGTCCTGGGGAATACTCTTTATCCTCCGAGGAACTACGTTTTTCTATGTGGTAATCCTTCTCCTCTGATGAGTCCCGTTTATTAAGTCTCTCGGATTGAGACACATCCTCCAAGACAACATTTACAGCCTCACTTTGGGGTGAACAGTCCGGGTTTGTCTGGGTCATCTTTTGCTTCTCACTGCCATCATGCAATATCTTAAATTCTTCAAGCTCCTCAATGGATTCGTCGTCCGAATCACTGTCAGCAATGCGTTTCCTCCTGGAGTAGGATCGCCATGCTCTTTGTATACTAAAATGAAAGGAAAGAACAAGTTAATAAAGCTTATAAAAAACAGTCTGCATCACCAATGTATACAAAGTTAAAAAAGAAAAGCAAAAGTAATGGGAGTAATTCAATGTCCCCGTCATCTTGGCAAAGTTTGGTATAAACTAGAAAATGTCTGTAAGACAGGAATGCCCCCTATATATAGCAACCGTGACCTTGGCCTTGACCTTGGAACCCTGAAACACAACGATGCCTGACGTATACTCATACTTGACCTTTGTATAAAGTTTGACCAAAATCTGTCAAAGAATGAAGTTGCTAAGTGTTTACATTGAATCAGGACGGGACGGGACGGGACGGACATGGGTAACACTATATGCCCCCCCATTTTATGGCGGGGGCATTAAAATGAACAAAGGGCCATAACTCTGTTTAAACTTGGAGATGAACATTTTTTACTCGCATACAAAATTTTGCGACTGTGGGTGATGATATATTCCCCAGCTTCAAGGGAAACAAGACTGACTAATGGACAGAGTGCAAAACTTGTAGTCCCTTCCTTCAGTTCAGATTGGGGACTAATCATGGAATTCAAAACTTTGAAATGTTGTTTTTGTTTAAGGGGTATTTGACAATATGAGTTAAAATAAATCACTTTTACAGGGTTCTTGTTTCCAGTCTGAATGGAGGAAAAAGTATTTTCTCATTGTTGTTTAATGTTTTTTCCCTTCCTGACTGTTTTTTTGACACCTGAGAATTTTACCAATTCTTGTCAAATTAAAATTAAAACCAAAAACGTTTTAGTACACAGAAATAAAAAGACAGCTTTTCATTGTGAAAAAGGATTGATGGACATACACAAAATCCTCATATATCTAGTAGAGTTACCTCCCTTCATCCACCCACAGATGTGGTATAGAACTTTTATAACAAATCTTTCATTATATCTGTTTGTTATATACCATACATCATACATATTTAGGAATGAAAGAAAAAACCATAAAGCCCATAGAATGTGTATTGTAAACAATACCTTTGTCTTAAATCATTTTCTTCAGGCTGGTAGAAATGAATCATGTGTGACATTTTGATAATAAGTACAAACAAATTGTACTCTGCCATCTTCATCAACCTTGATGAAGTTGACAGGGTACATAGCAATACTATAGTCATCAAAATATCATACATAAACATTTCACTGGTTGTGTAACATGAACCTACAAACATCCAAGATCTTTGTCATTCTGTTTATTTTTCTCTACAAGTACAAGGAAAAGTGTCCTTTATACCAAATATCAAGATAAACCACCTGTCATGAAATATTACCGGCCATGAGGGACCACATGTCAACAGGAGACTTTTTGTCTCAAGAGATTACTGTCATGAGAGGACACCTGTCTGGAGATACCTCTCACAAGAAGCCACCTGACATGAGAGATTACCTGTGCCATTAGACCACTGACATGAGAGATTACCTGTGCCATTAGACCACTGATATGAGAGATTACCTGTGCCATTAGACCACTGATATGAGAGATTACCTGTGCCATTAGACCACTGACATGAGAGATTACCTGTGCCATTAGACCACTGACATGAGAGATTACCTGTGCCATTAGACCACTGATATGAGAGATTACCTGTGCCATTAGACCACTGATATGAGAGATTACCTGTGCCATTAGACCACTGACATGAGAGATTACCTGTGCCATTAGACCACTGACATGAGAGATTACCTGTGCCATTAGACCACTGATATGAGA
>JAUMHH010168120.1:0-11346 GCA_032359455.1 Chlamys rubida | reverse complement strand
TAGAAAAATGTATACTGTAAATCGTTCCTGACATGCTATCCCGTCATCAGTGTAGTCGTACAATGCATTGGGTGTTTGTCACCTGTCATAATGTTTTTGAAGGAATTTATGGTCATGGAAATAAGTTAAATTAATAATTCCAAATGTATGTGAATAAAATGTAACATTTTAGTACACTGTACCATTTTCACTTGTTTTGAAGATTTATTATGACAATTTAGCACTTTACATGTTACTGTACTGAATATTTACTATTAATATAAAAAAAATAGATTGTGACTGTCGTATAACAAGTATAAACCTCAGTCATCAGAAAGTTTGCAGCTTAGGGTATATACGTATTATATTCACATAACTATCAACACCTGTTATTCACTATTTATACGTCCAAATTTGGAGAAATTAGTATGCCTCTACATGTCCTTATTTGTGGAAACACCTACACGATGAGACTCATGCGGCGACTTACCTTTCAACCAACTAGCTATAACTTTATTATTGATACTGAACACATACATAGAGCCGACTATAAATGAAATTAACATCGGTTGTTTCCGTAAGTACTCGGATGAGGTTGGTTGCGCTGGGATTAGCGTCCTAGCAACAGTTAAAGTCATTAAAGGACGTGCTGAAGTGCTTCCATGTGTGTTGTGTATTGTGTATGCTTGATGAAGGCAGGGTAGGTTTGTGTATTTGACAATTTTATGTTTTGTATATATTTTTCAGAGTGCTTCCTCACTGAAATGCCATGCCAAATGCACCCAAAACAGCACGTAAATCTTTCGGAAATTTCGCCAAAAATAACGTCTCGACGAGATCATGGGTTCCTGATTACTCTAACAGTATAACTGACCGAATTTACTAGATTTCGATAGAAAGGGGAGCACATCTAATTTTCTTAGCCGTAGTACTTCGATAACATCATTTTGATTTATTTAGATTAGGTTTTGTTTGAAGGATGTAGAATCAGATACGGCAATAATGCAATGTTTATCATTAAACCATCCTGGTGCCATTCATCGTAACCAAATAATATATGTCGTTTTTAAGCTATCCTTATTTCGGTCACCAGAGCGTTTTAAAATGCTCAGCCCTCTCGTTAAAACGATAAGCATTTAATACAATTTCTATTTTCCATCATGATTTATCAATGATAACCGTTATTAGAGAGTTCGTATAATGTCTGGTCTCTGTCATGCAAGTGTTTGAATTATAAACTGTTTCCTGTATACACGCTTTGTGCTCTCTACCATACAAAGTGGAGATCAATAGGCATAGGAAAAGGAATTATCAATACACACCGTAATACTGTTATATTATAAAATACACACTTCAAAAACACCTGGTAATCCTGTCATCCCTTATTTACGATATAAGATAGACATTTACGTTAATGCAGACTGGTCTATTACTGATTTCAGTTGACAACTCACCCGCGCGAATCAACCATGAGTGTTCCTATATGCAAAACGTCAAATTGCGTTAGGGAGAATTAACGGTGTACAGAAACGGCCTGAGGGGAGTCGGCAAGTTGTCGATATTCAGGCACATACCAGAATGTCCAGCATTATCTATACACATCATCAAGTGTCGAGATGTTTCGCCAAAGGTAAAGGTTTGCCATAAATATATGTATTTTATGATAACCCTTCCACGTGTTCTCATAACGTGTACAGAAAACTAAAAAAAAAGAGCACATCCAGCAACGATAAATTCAAAATTTTCTAACAGGTATAAATCGATGTATACCGAAGACTATAAATGGGAGAATTTATATCCTGTAATAAGTATGTGACATTTTCATTTCAAATCGGGGGATATCATTCCAAGACCCACAGTCGTCCTGTCAAAAAACCAATATTTCGTATCATTATTGTTTTTCCGTCGTAAATCCCGTGGACGTTTCCAACGAATTCTAATGTTGGATTCATGGAGGCGCCCTCCTCCGCACATACCATACCGCCGTCCTGTTGTCTCGACACGACAGTTTACGACTAATAGGCTGACTGGGGTATATTGCCAGAAGTTTAGGAGAACGGAGGATGCACAGATGATAAAACATCTCTTTGTTTTTTAATAACGTTGACCGAATCGATATCAAGTTCTACAACAATGTCATTAAAGAACTTATGAACAATGAAGAACGGCCCTACGGGAGCGCTGGATGTCAATGGCGAGACTCTCAGATCACTGACTTGTGTCCAGAAGCCACTAGGTGTATGTCCAGGGTTACGGGCCTTCTGATGCTATATTGGAAAGGTTAAGAGATGAGTAAAGATGCATTACTTAGGGCCATAGGGTATACAAAATGACAATTAAACGGGCGTTACTGGTCTAAAGTTCGTCTTGGGAAAGTTCGGGAAGGTCTTTATGAATTTCCGCGGCTTACCGCTGTCATTCGATTTGGAGTATGGATGTAAAAACAAACATTAAAACAATGGGGATATGTAAAAATGCGCCATCATGTAGCTATTATTATTCTTTCTTGGTGAACTTTTTTTTAATTCCTGTATGAATTGCTTTATTTGTTGAATATAGTGGCTACTGTAGTTGACATGGGTTGTTATTCATGGAGATTATTCATCCACACTTTACCAGGGCATCGGTGGCCAAGTGGTTAAGGCATCTGACATTCTGCTACAAATGTATCACTAGCCCTCCACCACTTGGTCGCGACAAACAATATATATACTATCTATATATGAATACTATTTCGATGCAGTATCAGTAAAGTAAATATGACCTGCCAATCAAAGATCTGCTTTGGTTCCTGATTCCTAAGTGTGTATTGCCGGGCACGGTGACTTCGTTTCAACTTTATGCATGTCCACTATGGAAATGAAAACAATGAAAGGCAACAATTATATATTTCAATTGGACCGTAAAGATACATATTATCTTATATGATCAATTGATACCTCTGTGGGTTTATAGGCAACAATTCGGCCTGTTGTATCCCTCTGAATATGGGCATCCTGTAGAATCGAGGGTTTTCTTTGTAAAGGGGACAATGTGTTACAAAGCTTTGGATCTATATCTTTTCTGTTCTCCTCCATACTCTTTCATTTCGTCGACGTATCATTAGGCGCCCCTGACTGTTTCGAGGACGCAAAAGCAAAATAAACGAATATTCTATTCCATAAGCATAATATCAGACGACTTGCATTATCATCTGAAAGTGGACATTTAGGGTTAGAATGATGGATAATGAAAGAAAAATAGAACATTTCAAAAAATGTTGATACATCAATATATTAAAAAGTGCTTATGTTTCAGTTTATCATATGTAAATACTACTACTGAAGTGTAGCAGATACTGGTTTCATACTTGGTAATTACTTTATTGGATAAAGCAGTCGAGTTTTTCAAGAAATAGCTCTAAACACACAATAATTTTTTTCAAAGAACAGAAAAAATACAAACACACCATTACCGATGGTTTATGACTACGCATGCCTGGCGGCCATTTTCTGTCAGACAAAATCGTTCCATTAGATTATATCGTCAAAGGCGTAACCGAACACAGCCAACAGAGGCCGAAAGATGCAGTTTGCCGACAAGAATGACAAATGAACATTTAATGGTAAGGTTTCGAGCTTAAGCCGAAGTCATGATGTCTTTATCGCGTTCCATCTTTTGATGACAACAATGACCTTAGCGAGGGCCAATTATGTCATAAAAAGTCCATACCTACACGCGTCTATAGATCAAAGGTGAATTCCAAATGTCCAATTAATCCCAAAATTTACTGCCACCACCCGATCACGTCCTCAATCCCTAGTAACCAATCAAACGCTACTGTCGGTGATTGAACCTGGCCATTAAAGCCAATTTACTGGTGAGTCTGAGTGTATAGCCCCCTAGGGATGTTTACGTGAGGTAGGACCGATAAAGTATTGGTACTTATGTCGGCCAGTGCTAACCCATTTTCGTGATTTTTTTACATGTGAATTCTTTTTTTAATATATTAAAATAAAAAACAGCTGTTGACTATAAACTATACCATCTTTTGTATGACAGCTGAATAAAAATTGCCTAGAAATTGAATAGTTAAAATAAACAAATTTTCTAATAAAATAATTGATAGTAATCAGTCTTAATTTTAAAATTCATAAATAAAAGGGTTTTACGCACCTCCCCTTTCAGTTTCAATGGTAATTTATATCTTATGTATTGGCCCTTTGCGTCACTTCTGAGTTCTAGAAGGACGGAACAGCTGTATGATGCAGTGTAATTCATTTCTGGCTTACTGTATCTTTAGCTGGTATTTCCTTTATCGGTGTAACCAAATAACGAATGCGCAAGGGATATCTATTTATACAATGGCAACATCGATAAAGCATTGAAATGGCAAGCGGCTAGAATACAATGGCTTGCCTGTTATTGAATTAATCCCGATATAACCGGTCACGAAATATAATGGAAAACACATAGTCACCACATATTATTTCATTATAAAGGTAAGAACACATTTACTCTTAAGGTGGCATGTTATTTATTGAACGAAAAGAACTGCTCCAGTCATATTTAATGGCAATCATCTTGAGATCACAGTTATTACTTTAAATGAATTATCCATTACGCAATCTTAGACTGACAGAACCGTTCACACCACATAACGGCAAGGCTACCCAGGTCATATTATTACAAATATATTTCATTTTTATCACAAAAATGACATTTCAAGGATGGGCTTTAAACAATAATGTCTACATCTTTCACCAAGTGTTTCGACATTATGTTCTGTTAGAAACCATTACCATCTTTAACTGTCAAATCTGAACCATATATCAGCCATAATATGTGCTAGCTTTTCCACTAAAGCCAGTGATATGTAATATGGGCGTAGATATGAAATTATATACACGTTTACACAAATCTGGAGATCTTCATCTCATGTAATTATTTATCCTTGAGAACTGTAATCATTTCAAATAGTGATCAATTGCTTAACATCGAGAACCACGTGAATCGGTTCCCGGTAACCACAGGGTACTTCATGCAAATGGAGATTTATTGTAAGATTTATAGTTTAAAAAACAATAAAAACCGAACAACAATCCTCATGAAGGAGTCCTTAACCACGAATCATTTTAAAGGATTCAAGGAGAAACACAAGCACTGGTAGATACCCCTGCCTCCGTTTAAAATGAACTGTGATCCTTTCAAGCTGTGAGCAATATGAGTGGTGCCTCCGTTTTATATGAAACTGCTATCCTATCAGTCACACGATATTCCGTCCTTTCGTATTGCAGAGTTATCTTCTCTTGTGAGCAGGTATTGTTTGTTACGTCATTGATTTGTGAGAGTAACGTCATCAATTTTTGAGAAAACGACGTGATTTTCTCACACAAACCAATGACGTAACAATCAATACCTGCTCACAAGAGAAGATAACTCTGCAATACGCAAAGACGGAAAAGACCTATTGGTCATACTGTTATTACTGAGATAATGTTGTCTTTGTATATCGCTTAGTTGTTATTTGACAGGCTGGTTCAAATAATTTTGTGTTGTATATCTTTGGATCAATCAAAACGATATTGTTTGCTCTGTTCTGTCAATATAGTGCCATTGCAGAAAGACACACAAAGTACAGTAATCGCCAGGGAACAGGTTTAATTTATAGGCCCTAATGACATCTTGTATGTAAATAGTGTTTGATGTTATGTTTTTCCCGGCGTATCAACAGCTAAGGTCATTTAAGCACGTACCTCCATGCGGGTTGTGATTGTGTGTGTGTTTGTGTGGGAGGCAAGGTATTTTGGAGTATTTGCTTCCTTGTGATAGGAATAGCGCGGATATGATGCCGAATTTAAAGTGCTATCCCACTGAAATACCACGCCAAAGACACGCAGCACATCATTCCGCCCGGTTCTCAAATTACCTTAGCCGTTGCACTGAAAAACCAAACCAAGTCCGTTCCAACATTAACCTATTGTTTTCATGGTACGAATTGTCAATTGACTAACCCAGCGAGAGATCACCAACAATAACATTGCACAAACATGACCTACATCCCTATAAATAAAAAGTAACAGAAGAAAATTAAAAAACAAAATATAGATCGAAAGTATTACAACAGTGACAGCCAGTCAGTTTTGGTTTCATCAATGTCCAATTAGCACAAAACACATTTAAAAACTCCCGATTTTGCAGGAGTCCCGTATTACAACAGGCGTATGACTCCATATAGGATTTGATTTGCTTTTGTTTTGTTTAATGTCCTATTAACACCTGATGTCATTTAAGGACGTGCCTCCATGTGTATTGTGTATGCGTGCTTGCGTGTGTGTATTTATGAGACAGGTTATGTTGGTGTAATTGCCTCCGTGTAATTGCGCGGATCTGATGCTGACTTTATAGTGATATCTCACTGAAATACCATGGCGAAGGCACCCAGCACAGCATCCCGCCCGGTCACATTATACTGACAACGGGTGAACCCCTAAATGCTGAACGATAACAGGTAATAACAACTACCATTTTTAAGGACTTTGGTATGTCCTGGCCTGGGAACAGAACCCATTGCCTTCCTCACCTGAGCGAACGATCAACATTAAAGCCAGAACACCATATACATTTCAAACGTGCACACACCAGTGAACAGAGTAACTCTACTCTCACACAATTGAAATTATTATATACACAACGTTATCTTGGGTCAGAAAGTTGGGCCGGAAATACCGGACAGTAATATGTAAATTATTTATACCCAATTATGATTTTTGTACAGCAGTCCGTTTTGTCATTTAGAACGAAAGTATCGATTTCCAGGGAAGAAAAATACAAACACGAGATGGCAATATATCTTTAATTAAGAAAGTCTGCCCTGGTCCCGGAGTTTAGGGATAACAAAATACGATAAAAAATGGGAAACATATATTTTTGTTTGGTTACATTTTAGAACTGAAATGGATTACATTTCTCTGTAACAAATAGTGCTGGGTGATTTAGAACATAAAACTCACATTGTAGGACAGTACGTATGACGTCATCATCAAGGATAATACCGAATAAACAAATGTCCAGCTTTCTGATTGGTTCTTAATTATAAATATGTTGCTTTTATATTATTTATTTCGTTGGCGTTCATCCGACTGAGTTTGTGTTTTCTGTGGTCAAATTGTAAATGGTGAACTTTTCTGCCCGCAATGGGAGAAGTAAATATGTAATAAACTCATCTTCATTCTTTTACTCAGGTAAATGTTTCCGATATAAGAAGGCCACTAAAGCCGGGAGTCGAACCTAAGCCTACCATTACATCAGTATTTGAATATCTCTAGGCCTCATAACTGACTGCAACGTCCCATATTTTACCATTTCAACCACAACGATTTCCGTGCACGGAAATCCCTGACGCCAAATGTGCAATATAGACGGTATTGCCTGACGTGCAATACTTCCACTTAACGGGCTTTTTGTGTGTAAACACCGCCATAGATCATCTTCAACAATGGTATATAGTGTCACATTAAAATAATAAATAAACCCTACCACTTGGAAGATATTGCTTATGTATTCTCACGGGCTATGAATTAGTCTCAAAATTTGATTTGTTTTCTGACTCCTGAACAAAGAAAACCCACCAAGCGATTTACTTATTAACCAATCATAACTTTAACCATAGCTACTACGTAAAGTAGGTGATGGCAGACGTCACTAGGGAGTTAGAGTAATCACCGTCGCCTGATTGGATTATAGAGCAACACGCCACACCAATCACAAAGCATCTCTACCGTTCCAATTCCTCACCATAAGACACAGCATACGGGGTCTCGGAGTCACAGCATGCCAATTACCATGTGTTTCACCTTTACTGTATTGGAACGGTTTTGATGCAAGCGTTATCTGTTGATGTGTATAATAAAATATCGCCTTGTTTATATTTTTTTGGATATATTTTGTAACTGTATTAACGTAGAGATAAACTCCAGATACGGTTACAATTGAGTCAACAAAACAAACAAATAAAATCAGAAGACATGAATTAATCCTACGGGTTTCAGTAAATTAACATAACATGAAACCTTCAAAGTGTAAATAACACCTTATATTTATCATTTTAGACCATGTCCTTCATCCTTGGGGACAAAGTATCCGGAAACAAAACGTATTTATAGGGGAAACAGCGTTACAATTCTCCGACATACTGTCTGATACTGTTATATGAAACCTGTTATGCGCCGGTCACAGATGACGATAATGTAGTGTGACAGTTCCCGCCATTTTGGGAATATAGCCACGCGAGGCGTGAATAACTACGAAATATTTGACACGGCATATGTCGCGTGCGGACGGCTCGTGCATCACGCGACCAAGTCACGGTACGATGGCATGAACCTAAACAAGCTTATCTATATTGTATACGTACATTAAGACTACATATACGCGTAATATTAATATTCTTTTGAGAAGAGTTCCTCGCTATATCATATGTAAAGCTTATATAGTCCACCATCAAAATTGTATTGAGGACATTTCTGAATTTGCTATCCTACATATCTTGAACCTTCGTGTACAAACGCTTCGCCGGTATTTATCGTACTAGTCATCAAAACGTCACACAAAAACTATTCACTGGTAGTGCTATATAAACCGTTTCATACTTCGCCGGAAAGGTTCATCCAAAAGACGTGTTACACAATAGCACTAACACATTGACGACACATTTACAATTCAGACTGATGACACGTGTAAAACGAAAAAAAACACACCTTTTTGCGCCTTTGTTACAATCCATTTACATATGGACACATGCATGTTAACTGTTTTCATTTACAACATATCCTTCATTATCAACCTTATATTAATTTGTTTGGATATTTTATTAGGCAAAAGTTTATGCTATAAAGTTTAATGGTCATAATTGGTCATATTACATTGAGTGTCACTTGTTTGTTGGATAGGGGCTCAGCATCATGTCTACAGTCGGGGTCAAATGAAGATGTCCAGGTGTGATGAGGTCACTCCAATGCCACCTCTAACATGTCCTTTCATGGACATAACTGGACACAGTAGCCCGCTATGAGACCCAGGTACAGTTTTTATGTTGCTGGAAGGTCAATTATGTGTTGGGTGCCTTCGGCATGTTTTTTTTTAGTGAGATAGCACTATAAAGTCGGCATCAGATCCACGTCACCACAAGGAGGCAAGTTAACAAACATACCATGTCTCCGGCACATACAAACACATACAAACACATACACAACACATATGGAGGCACGTCATTAAATGACATTATCTGTTAATAGGACGTTAAACAAAATCAAACCAAACCAAACCAAACCAAACCAACTGTCCGTATTACAAAACTCAACCATACTAACATTTTGTCAGTTTCAAAGACTGCACATAACTGCTCCTCGCCATAACATTTTATCAACGCGTCACTTACATTCCCCGCTGTTAGTTATCAATGTATCATGAACTTGAGGCCCCTTAGGTTAAGGATATTTCATTAATCTGTCTGCTTCAGAAATGATGAAAACACCAAAATACCTATGCTGGATTAATTGCAATACACGGAACCTTTTCTATCGTATTTTTTTCTTTAAAGGCATAAGATCCGCGCTATCACAAAGAGGCAAGTTTGCCAACATACCGTCCGTCCAGCACACACAAACACACATGGAGCCATGTCCTTAAATGACCTTAGCTGTTGATAGAAGGATAAAATCACCCAAAGCCAAAACTGTCTATCATACATGTAAATTTGGGCAATCGTGCGAGATTTGGTCACCACTTCATGACAAGTGTTAGATAACAGAGTACATGTTCTCTCATTTCGGATGCCCCTTGAAAAGTCTCGTCATCTGCTTTTGTATGATCTCAGTTGCTAGGATGCAGAATCCTTAACAAGCAATCTCTATTTGGCTTCGTATCCGTTTTATAATTCCCCGAAGATTCTGTTGTAATTGTCGCAAGTCCTTTTTCTAAAACGATACAATTACTTTTCTTCCGCTCCCAAAAGAGTTCTGACATGTTTCAGCAACGGTTGCAGATTACCTGTATAACGTAGAAAATCGAAAATGCCAAAAATGTCTGTCTTTTGATTATTTATAGAATTTTAATGAAAATTATGTTTTTTTCTAACAAGATTGTTTGAAAGCCCCTACAAAATAACAGCAGTAAAACGCTGGCTTCAAAATCAGGCTTGCTGTCATCGTGAGAGGCATCCCGTTTTTGTGACCTGTCAGCACAAGGCTCAGTAAATTGCAATGCGAGATGTGATGCAGGGATTGGGATCATAAGGCTCAATATATTGAAATAGTGTATTGTTATCCTAAAATGATACGTTTTTAAGTGTAAAATAAGGTTCTACAATAATCCGGAAAATACAAAGCTTATTTTAGATTGATAAGAGGTCGTTTTGGTACATATTGTAAACAAGTACAGAGTTCCGATATAGGTAATGTATGCCTCAATAAATATATTTCAATATATTCGTTGCTGAACACTGATAGACATAATATTCCAGACTTCAACTGTTATGAAAGTCTGACATTTTTTTCTTCATAAATGCTATACACCACTGTATTTGTCTCCTTGCGATACGTGGTTCTGGCTCTGAGTTTCGAGCGCTACGTTTACCTCAACGAAAAGATATGCCGAAGGCACTCAGAACAGTACAGACCACTTGTAAACCAGTCGCTGCGCTCACCGTCATTGCTGAACGGTATGCAGGGAATAGCATTTGCTTTCGTTAAGGATTCTGGTATGTACCGGCATTAGGACCAAACCAACTGTCGTCCTTACATGGGCGAACGTTCTGCTGAAAAGCTAAAACGTAAGCGGGTGTCAAGGGAGGCATTATGAAGTCTGAATATCACAAATAGAAATACAACGTAAAGATAGATAGGAAAGGATATATCCTACCGTCACAAATGGATGCGTAATACGTATTTTTGTCGAAAATATGCTTTGGTATACTTATCATGTCTTACCATGGTAACATGAAACCCTGGAATAGAAGGATGGGTTGATTGGCCATTCCCATGCTACTAGCCTTGTGTGAATGTACCTATCCGGTATAGCTCGCAGGCACTACATAATCGTAAAGGGAGGTTACTGTTGGTCCCCTGCAGAATCGTTAGTTCACTTCCGGGTATTTTACCAGGGGGACATGGTAGATACCAACATTGATCTGCTGCCCCCATTGCAACAACACTTGGGATCTTTTTCATTTCCTATATTTCCTGTCTTTTTTTCTTTTCTATCTTCTTTCTAATTCAGGCAGTGTCTTTCTTTGCATCCGTCCTCATATGACTTTGGTTTGGTTTGATTTTGTTTAACGTCCTATTAACAGCTAAGGTCATTTAAGGACGGCCTCCCCTGTGTGCAAGA
>JAUMHH010168119.1:0-27593 GCA_032359455.1 Chlamys rubida | reverse complement strand
ATCTACCCCCCCCCCCCCCAAAAAAAATAAATAACCACACATACATAATTTAATGACGATGACGACAATGATGATCTTAATAAGGAAATCTCTCTTGAAGTGATTATATGTACATGAATATCTACGTTATTGATTATGATCGTTTGACTGTCCTTTGTTGTCGCCAGTTGTCACTTCCCCGACTCTTAGTGGGAGAACGTGACATTACTTGTCTTTGCCCTAAATTATCATCACGGGTGTCGTCGACCACGCAGAAGACGCTTAACCTTCCGGAACACATTGTCTCATTCTCCTCGTACTTTTTCAATGGTCTCCATGTCCATTGTGTTCCTTTGCTCAGATTTAGCCTTGTTTCTATCGATTTCAATTTTGAATCACAGCTTTGTTTGTGGTTCGTCATACTGTAATTGTAATTCTGTACCAAGAAGCTCAAAAACTGTAAGTATCATGATATTTACAGTGTCTTAAATACCTACCATAGTAGGGCATGTCACAATGATAGTCTATCTCACTGAGAAAATAGTTTACAAGTTTTCTGCATAACAGACACAACTACTCCTCAACGAAACATGACAAACTATCTCAGAATCTAGCAGGTTTCTGTATAGGACATCAGATTAAAATTACAGCCAATTATTTTTACTATTATCAAAGATCAAATTATGCCGAAAATAATAAACAGATATATGGACATCACACCAGCTGCAGCATCTGTTTAGACTTATTGCATTAGAAAGTGTCGTATTCAGAACCCTTTCGATGCATTCTTGTAATTAGATTATCAAATTTGAAATTTTAACCAAAAAATACATTTGCAACATATGTGACTACGGAAATTAAATAATTATTTCTTGGATGTGCTAGTTTACATTAATAGCCAAAGGCAGGAGACAAGGCTGTCCTTCTTGGCTTTACCTCTCTTCTTGATTCTCTGCGGAGATTGTCTCCCTTTGCCTATATTCAAAATTATCGAAAACAACAAAATGAATAAAAAGAGGTGTGCGAAAATTCATAAGTACGGTGAACATGGGTGAAATATCTAGCCGGTTAAGCTGTAAACAAACTTAGAGTGAGGAGAAGTTAACGGAAGGACGTCACGGTCGTAAATTATTCTCTAGCTTATTAGACGTTGGCGCGGAATGAGATAGTAAATCCGTAGAGTGAGGCAAGGCGAACATCTTTTTGCCTTTTTATTAATTTGGAAGACGTTTTCACATTGATTTAAACACTTCCTTCAGAAGAATTGAAGGCACATTTCTGACCGAGATTCAACGGTGAAGTTATAAGAAAGAAGAAATAGGCAGCTTTAGTTATCATAGTGTGACCAATCACAGCGATAGCTTTGTTACTTCACGGTAAATTGAATATTTGTGAGCAAGTTCAAAATCCATTTATTTATTTGTAAGGAAAAAAAATACCAACACCATTTAATTGACTTGAAATTTCATTTTTTTTGTTATATCTTGGTTAACCAAAAACTATTGGGCGGGTCTGAAATAATCTGGAAATTGTAACTAACGTATACATTTGATTTTTTCTAAGTGAATGAAGAATATGCGATCTCCGTCTCCAAATTTAACGATTTACGGAAAATCGGACAAATATCCCCTAGAGATACTTGTTAGCTTAGAATAGTTTATTTTTATAACTCAGTCATATTTATTATGTCTGCTAGATTCAGTATAGTGTGTTGAGTTCACAGAATTTTTGATATTCTATACGTCTTCCTTGTACTAAATCGCCTTGTGTCGTCATCTCAGGACCAAAGATTTTAAAAAAATTCCTTCAGATTTAATTTAATTAATAACAATGATACAGCAAGGCAAACATGATAGTGTATTGTAAGCTTGATTACCCGACTGCGAAAAACAATATTTACAGTTGTACAATAAGTAAGGTTAGAAATTGAGAAGCAAAATATGTCAGTCTGAGACTCAAAATTATTACAAACGGATATCAAAATCAAAACTTTCATTTTAAGTATGGACTTTTCCGATAAAAAACGTTAAATTTTTTAAATGACATGTAATTAGGCTGATTAAGTTTGATTCACCTGAGGACAGGTGCGAGCTATGCAGGTGTACTGGGGGCTACTATTCTACGGTATGCGTATTAAGTTAGAAATATCCATGAGGTGTTGACATGGACGCATTCTTCGCCAGTCATATGTCAAAATGTCGCGTCCTTCCGAGCTTCAAGTTGTAATTATTTATAGTTACACGTGACAATAGAAGCTATCGATGAACACCCCCAACACGGGGTGTCAGGTAACGCGTGGAATCCTCGCGTGGTCCGGCAGATCGCCGTGTGTACGACATGTAAAATGTAGACATGCATGGTGGTCAGGAGGCCTTAGGGGAGGGGTGGTATAAAGGGGACCGTGGTTATAGTGATGACGGACATGGGGGAGAAGTTTAAAGATAAAGGGGGGGGGGGATAAGGGGAACGGTGGAGGGGGAGTTGAAGTCTGACATCAATATACAACTTTTGACATGTATGCCATCCGTCAATTCTTCGTTCATTTCCATTTGCGTGTATCAAACCGTATTTCTGACACCATGATTCCATGATCAGATGATATTGCGGTACAATTATGATCGATTGTAGTCTATTTTCATAGTAAATACACCCGAGGGGTGAACTTAACAAACACAACACAAAAATCTGCAGATCTTGTATAACAGAAATATACAACAACAAAGCCGAGAAATAAATACATATTTTAACGGACACTTTTCAAAATTATGTTATTCAAACTTTTAAGATAAGGTCTGTGTAACTGACACGACCTCGGGTTGTTTGTTTTCTTGTTGGCTATTTGTTAGAACATATTTGTTACACGTGATTTGATTGGTTCATATTTTAGACTATGACGCTTGCTATCAAAGATATCAAGATGGCTTGATATATCTGAATCAGTTACGTAGTTTTCACTATGACTTTTATATATTTAAAGTACTTTGCCATTTTAATATAACGATTTTTAATACAACTGTCATCAGGAATGTATGTCATTGCAATGATATCGTAAATATAGATTTCTACTTTATTACAATGCAGGATGAGTCTTATCAATATCACATACTTAGATAATAATCTAATTCCGTGTCTATATCTATAGCTATTCTCCATAAACACCAATCGTCATTCGTCATCGTAGAGCTTGTTGAAACAATTGTTCCGGGAGATTGATGTCAATTGAATGTCTTAACCCAGAATAACGTGACCAATTCGCGACAATGCTAAAAATACCAATCTCGCGAAACCCGAATACCTGTTTACGGCCTTTGGCACGTGAGAGATCGAAACATATCCCACCTTTAATAACTGTTAGGGCCAGTACCGGATCAGCTTTGGGAACTCAATTACACAAAAAATAATGTTTTAATTTTCTACAAATTCCGGTTGTAAATAGATTTCTAAATATCCTGTTTCTTTTCATAACGCTGCGTGTTAAAAACACATGTTATGTCCCCGAGGCAAACCACTTGTTCAATTGTATATTTTGTCCAGTAAACAGGTTTTCACTATTGAGAAAATTGCTTAGGAAAAGTATATTGTTACTATTTGGAAACGTTAGAACAGGATACAGGTGCTCGAAATGATATTGATCACCTAGCAATGTTCGAGATTTACAACGCGTACCCACAGATCAAGTGTACTCGTATGTACTTTCAGGTAAACGGTTTTCTTGTACTGTTAAAAAATATGTCACATAAAATTTCAAGAAATCTCGGTGCATATCAATTGAGATCGGCTAAAGTTCGCTCAAATTGACGTAAGCTTGTTAACACCGAATTGTAATCGTGAACTAATTGTAGTCGGATCAATTAGTCGTAATTACGGGCAGGTACTCCGTGTATTGTTCAAACTAGAATGATAAGTGTCGTATTCGAACTACGCTTTGATACGCGAGTTACTCAAATAACGTCACCGTATTATTGCAAGAATTTGTTAGCTTCTTAATTAAATTGAGTAAGATTTCAACATCAGGTTTTATTTAAGTGTTAATTAACGTTAATTCACTTTCAAATAAGAAGGGCTTCAAAACAATAATAATCTAACGAAACAGTTCAATCGTTTTTTACTTATGTTCATTTTATGAATATTTTATGCATTGAGTTTGTGAAAATTAATTGCTGTATGCTAACAATTCGACTACAGATGGAATCTGAAATGCAAACACTTGTGTCAATATCAACAGGCGGCTATCTGGTTACAGATAGCTGTTCGTAAAGTACCGTTTTATAAAGAGAACATTTTATCAATTAGTCCAAGCCCCCTATATATACAATGTACTCTGTACTCTAAGATAACAGAAATTATAGTGCTAGCAGTCGCTATCAGTAACACGTCTATAGTACATGGCATTGGTCGAGGAGACACATTCCATTAATATGTAGCACGCTATGATAGCACCCGAGAGTTTTTTCTGGCAACATAGGGATTATCAAATAAATAAATATGCTAACATCAAAATATTGTTTGTGTGGTAGTGGTGGTAGGGGTTCATATACACGAGTTTTTATGCTTAGTTCAGCTTTATCACAGACAATTCTTGAACATACTTTTGGTCAACCGAACACCTTTGTTTTCAATGTAAAAATCAAGAATATTGACAAATATCCGGATTGGTTAAAACTTTATAGAACATCATAAATCCGTACACGTCTGATTCTAGTACAGTGTCCGGATTAATGGATAGGCTTATTTTTTTACTTCCTGATTCCTTACGGAGAAAGCGATGATTGTCCGGATTTTATGATGTCCGGATTAGGTTAGGATTTACATTCAAAGTGGAAATGGAAAGTATTGATGTTGATATCCATCCCAGTAAGCTAACACACCACCAGAAATCATTGGAAATAGAAAATTGTACCAACAAAATTATGATAAAAAGCCTATTGTCACATTGCACATGGTTTGGTTTTGCTGGTCCATTACTTTAGGTGTAGGGTTTTTTACAAATCTAGAACCCAAGTGTGTCTCATGGCTGTTGTACTGGGTCCCTATACTCTATAGTACAGTGGTGTTGTATGTTTAAAGTACATTACTACAAGTGTCGAAATATTCAGTCAAAGGTTTAAGTGTACCTGGGGTTTTATTGTAGCGAGTGTATCGCAGGGACCATCAGCACGGCGAGCCTCTATCTCACGAGATACATACATGTGGGCCACGAACCAGCTTTTTGACAATATGGGCCGTACAGATACACTTGTGACTATCATACATTCCGATGTTTACGCTTTGTTTTTGAGTAAGATATTTACTTTGTGTCTTCCCACGTCCGTGTTTTAAACAGTACTATACAATGTACAATGTCGGGGTACTGTTCGCGCCATAAACACCTTCCCAAAGTCTCGGATAACGCGAACACCTCCAAAATACCTTAAGGCGATCCCACGCACTATACCATCAATGGAGTTGAACCCAGATATACCAGTCTCACTTTTCACAACATTTGTTCGTATATAGGTCTCTGCGTTATCACACTTACTGATAAAATGGCGTTACACCAAAATTGTTCGGCTCCATTTCGGCCATTTTCAATAAGGCTCATACGGAATACTTTTAGAATTAGTTATTCACACCTTGGAATCAATACCTGTACATTTCACCCATCAGACATATCGATTTCTGCCTCACGGTCATTCATGTGAAGATATCGGTTGGTCAAGTTCATCGCCGTTTCTGATACTGTGGTGTTGCTCCCAATCTCCAATACCATTTTATCCGTAGGTCTTTGAATTTCTCACAGTTTTGATTACCCTGCACACCTGCTTCCGACAAAATCGCGAACTTGTTTATTTGTTCAACACAAAACTTGTTGAATTCTCAATGATATATTGTTCTATCCTCGTTTTCGTTCGTTAATTTTAAATATCGAATGCGATTGTGAACTGTATTTATATATTTTATCAATTTAAGAGGAAAACAAACTGTTCAGGGGCTTGAAAATTTCAGGGTCAAAATGGTATTTTATAGTCCATGATCGTCATGTTCACGATAGTGTATTCGTACCATACTGGTATACATTGCATTTGTAGTCAAATCTCAGTGACCGGAATTAGCCTTGTAATTTTCTTTTCTTAGTGATTGCTTTTGGAGAACTGTAGAAATGAATTCTCTGTTGACTGGTTATTTTCTTAAGGAACTAAACCCAAATAGCATCACACGTACAAATTCATTATGACTTTTTACCATCCGACCTTAGGAAAATGGTGCTAACGTGTCAGATTGATCAGCCAAGCCAAGTGTCCCATAAGGTCCAAAAGTTTAACCGGCAAGTGACATTTCAGACGAAATGATGAATTAGATTTCGTGATAATTCATTTCAGAGCTAGATGCAGGGGTTAAGTTGATTAATATTGCAGTGAATTTCAATTTAAAACAAAAACAGCATTTTCTGAATTCTTAAATAAACACACTCGTCAAAACTCAATTGTTTATGAAGAAAAATACAGCTTGTTTTGCTATTGTATAAACAGGTGGCGTTCTTATTGAAATAGTACACATTTCTTTGATAGAGAAAACTGCAGTTCGTATAGAGTTACAAGGAAGAAGTAAACACAGGGCTTACCACATCTGATATTTGATAATTTTGTGCTTGTGTAAGAGCTAAACCCACTCACTGTTATCGGGGCAGATTTTTATCAACATTTGAAAAGTTAAGCCGGTTTGTACGTGTTATCATACACAGCGACTGGTGTGCAGATCGAAGTGTTTATAAGCAGTCGAAAGTGAACAACTACATAACAAATGAATTAATTACTATTGGTCAATGTCTGTCTAGCTTCTCACGTGTTCCAGAATACGTCACCAGGTATATGCTTTGCCCAGGTAAGATATACGCTATGTAAATAAAGAAAACTTGAATGACTGTTCAGGTGAGTGTTATAAGGGCGTTGAGAAAACGTTTTCAAAGAACTCGGTCATCCGTTCTTATAGACCAAGACCGTACTTGAAAGTACTTGTACAAGACTTCTGTAAGACCGACAGCACACAGGTATATATAGATATATAATATAGAGTTTGAATGAAGGATGTTAGTCATAGCGTTCAGCCAATCAGAAGCCGCGACACAGTGATTCATAGATTGACGGTCTCGGTGTACAAGGCCATTCGACGTTCAGCGCTAACAGGCAGAGGATGTGAATATCGGGATTTTTACCAAGCCGAGATGATTTAAACACGAGTGTAGTTGACAGGTGAAAAAGTTTTACATAAACTGTGGCATATACATGAAGACACACGAAAACAGTCATTGTGAATCGCTACACCTATTTCACAGACTTTTTTTAGTAGATAAACTAAAATAGTTTCTTTTTTTTACCAACTTTTTGACCATGCCGCCTCAATCCATGATGGACCATAATACGAATTTATTACCGGAGCCTGATGACTGTGGTCAGACAAAAATTAAATGTGTTTTAGTAGGGGACGGAGCCGTGGGCAAGACCAGTCTGGTGGTCAGTTACACGACCAACGGCTATCCCACCGAATACACCCCTACAGCATTCGACAACTATGCAGGTAAGACATTTACAGGTGTAATATTTACAAACTATAGTTTTGTACAACAACGTTTATATCTGTAGCTATGTATGTTGAACACATACTGTATGTGTATATGTTTTGTGTAAAAAGAATACAGTAGATGGCAAACAGCTTAGTAATTTGGTATATCTGTAATTTTACAATGTATTACAACTGTTAAAACACGTATATATTGCATAACTGTATTAAAGTGTTTCTAAAAAACGTTGTTTTTTTTGGTAATTTTTTTTTAACTTTGGCCATAAATTGTTTTATGTATTAGTCAGCTGTTTCAACAGTTATTATTTAACTGTTAAAAGGCGTCAGTGGAACATTATAATATGTTCAGAAATATGTTGAAAGGCTTAAGCTTGTCTGGGTCACATTTGTTTAAAAGTGGTTCCAGATTAGGTAAGATGAGTGTAAACACGGTTCAGACAATGTGATGTCTTAAGATCTAGAGAGTGCTGTAGGTTTCAGGGCAGCCTCCAAGTTGGTGTGTATATTGGGTGTCACTTGAGCTAACATTAGCAGCCATAGGCTAGCTCACAGGTTACAGCTGCTGGCTGGGGATTCTATTAATACAATATCTTCATAAATAAATAAAGACTTGAGGGCCTTGTATCCAGGGCAGAAATGTGGGTAGTTATGCATCAGTGTTATCCCAAAGGGGGTCAGGGTGTATGTAGAAAAGAAACAACCTTTATTCAACTTTAAATATGAATATCTATGTTCTTATCAGATATGTAATTGAAATATCAAGCTTAATTTCCTGTTCAGAAGATAAAGTTTTTTTTAATATACTGTTAACAAAATGTTATGGTATACTTAATCTTTAATTGATTTAATGTAAAATAGATTTGTTCATTACCAGATTTTACTGTGTAATCTGTCCTAACTAATAATATAAAAACCTGTGTTATCTGACATCACACTAGCTAGGTCCCACTCTATACAGTTCTTTGTGTAAATATAAAAACCTGTATTATTTCTATCAGACATTCAACTAGGTCAGTCTGAAACCTGTTGATTCTGAACAAATAAAGGGTCCCTGTGGTGTTCATCTTAGACGAGTTTTCAGAATAAATATTCCCCCCCCTTAAGTGATCAGTTTAGACAAGTTTTTTTGGAATAGAAAAAATAAAATTGATTAACTTGTGATTTGACTTAACTGATCGAATTGAAAATTGTAAATTGTTCTACATTGAGTTTTGAGGTTTTTGAAGTCGATATTTTAGATTATCACAATTGAATTAGTTCGGGAATGGAAATGGAGGGTGTAGACATTTATGCTTACTGCTGGTGAATTTTCTTTATAAACTAAGTGTTTCTGATATCTTGGTAATTTGATAGCCCACTTAACAGACTTGTAACAAGTTGTCATAGATATTAGTCTAAGATATTACCTCTCTGACATATACTCCCCACAGTTTCTCCCATCCATCTCTTTAGCCTCCATTAGTGGGGGGGAGGGGCACCAATTAGCCACTTATCAGAAACACCTGGTGCTCTGATACACTAACAGGAAATATACCTGTCTGTTCACCTGTACAGCTCATCACAGTGAGTACCTGGCCAAGTTAGAAGCATTTTTATTAACCCTGTCAGGTAAAAAGTCGTGACCTGTAAAATTGACCTAAATAATCATTTTCTAGACGGCTAATATATCATGTGAATCGGCTGATCCATTTAATAAAAATTGAAATTTGGGTCAAATCATATTTTGCTACTAGACCTTTCAATCATATTTTGAAATTATTCTACTCTTCAAAACGTTGGAACTTGTCATGAAATACAAACTGTTTAGTTAAGTGTATTTCGGTTTGTAAATGATTATAAAGTGTGACTGAAGTGTATTTTGCCCCGAATGTGTAGACGATAAAATTTTCCACTACCGCATTCAAACTTTTAATTCATTCAGAAAACGTCTGAACATATATCTTGAATCTAGGTCAATTTTTTTTTATACATAGACTTTGTATGGGTAGGTAAACAAGATATGTGGTTTTATAGATCGTAACCGCTTTAAATATGAATGATTTCACCTCCACAGAAAACCCTGTAGGGTCTGTATTTACACTGTACACGAACTCATTGATACCAAGCTGCCATTTAAAAGTCTGCCTGTGAAGTCTACAAACACTTCCAATGAACTCCCCTCGAAAAACGAACATGGAACAGTGATCAAATTTGTGATGCCAGATTTATGGGTGTAGATCTCCTTGACAGAAATTTATGATGATTTTATTGGTGTGAGTTTATTTGTTAAAGACAAATTTGGCAAAGTGTCGATGAGTAGCTAAACACAAGCAAGATTTTCGGCAGATTTTAGGCGTCAGGATTATAAATTCTTCGGACAGTCGTAAATATCTTGAGACGCTGGACAAACTGACCACTGTTTCGATGTATTTATCACAATGGAGGGGACTTGACATCAGGTTTATTAATACCTATCAGGTAGATTATAAACGGTGGATAAACGAGGTTGTTTACCTGTACATATATAGCGTAAACAAAGTGATAATAGAGGATATCGATTTCTTTGTTACCTTAGGTAGTTCGTAAACAATACCTGATGTTTCAGATATGTACATGTACGTACACCAGTGTCATCGCGATGTCATGAATAAAATATTAGGGTTCATATTATGTAACTGAGGTCATATAATAGAATGGTTAAATCTCTTGGTTCCTGTTCTAACGAAGAGAATATGAGATATATCAGGGGTACCTTTAGCTGGGAACGTTATAAAATAATGGGTATATTGGCGTTGCCTCTGGATTCAGGAACTTAGATCAATCGGCAACATCCAGGTAAAATAGGGGGGTGGGCTTGGTTTTAATACTTGATACTCCAAGAACTGTTGTACGTAAAAAATGCAATTCCTGGTTAATTTCAATATTTTTTTGCTCCGATTCAGAACAAAACATTCTTTTTCTTGCGACTTTCTGTATCAGATCTATTCATACAATTTATGATTCATTTGAATTTTTTTTTCTTTTATTTTGACAGTTGTCGTCACAGTGGATGGGTCACCTGTACGCCTGCAGCTTTGTGATACCGCCGGCCAGGTGAGTTGATTAGCACGTTACACACACATATATACACAATCAGCTGACATTGTGTAATCGGATGATTCACACTTACCTGTTCGGGGCAGGTGCCCTGCCCTCTTATCAAACCGTCACCAAAATTAGCAAACAACATTGGTAATCACGCCTCGTAAATGGTCTTTGTCTCTACCAGTTTATAACCCTATAGGTATATTAGGGCCGAAAAACTACTAATACATTCATGTCACAAGTTTAAGCTACTCTGAGCCTATTCATAGATTTTGTCGGTCAGTTATGTATTGTCCATCTGCTCCTATTGTATAATTATGGATTAATCTATTCATAACAGGTTACGGTAGCGGTAACAGATTGCGAGTTTTGGGGAAATTTCTGAAAGATAAATAATCAAAAATCGGGAATCTTTATCTTTATTGTCTGGAGACATGATATGGACGCAGAATTAATATAAAGATGAACATTTTCTGATCTGGAATAACAAATTCCCTATGCATTACATGGTCTTTATGGCATAGTGAATTAATGAGAGGGAAAATTGTCATCGATTTTGAGATAATACAATTAAACAAAACGGTAGTTATTGATTAATCAGTAAACGGAAAAATTTTGAAAAATTAAACCTTGCTAATTGTGTGTGGTTACAGGTGTAGATCGGAAGCTGTTAGAGAGATCTGTATGACTCATTTGACAACGGTGACCGGGTGTTTACCTTTCAAACTACACAATTCCACCGATAGACCCCTAATTATGTCGCGGAGCTTGACAAATGGTTGTTACCATGGCATCAATAAAAGTCACGACAAAACCTCAGTGAATTTGAAAATTGACTTGTCTGTAAAATTCCCCACTTGATGATTCACTGATGAGGAAAGAAAGTCCCATAAAGATTTTTTCAACCGTTGCACATTCTGGTTCACCGAGAAGGAATAACTTGAGGGGAATCTTTTGTGAAGTTCATATAAACGCATTGTGGTGCTAATGCGATTTGCAGATAAAAAAGACATTCCCAACATAACATATCATTTGTACAGTATGCTTTTGATATCAAATTCAAATTGCTCCATTAAATTGTGGCGTTTGATAATGGAGTACATTTAATTAAATTAGTATACAAAATGTCACTAGGTCTAAATAGTATGTATATATATATATATATAGCCAGCCTGGAATGTTCTACATAAAAAACATGTAAGCCGAGAGTCGGAAAGAAATTTGTCTGGCACACATGTCATGTTTATGAATGAAACATCCACAAGTTATGATTTGACATACCAACACATTATACAAACAAACTGTTGTCGTCATTTGTCCACAAGCAAGGGCATTATCTCACGGAATCGAAGCGGCTAGCTAAACATGCTCGTGTCTCGTTAGATATGGAGAGCCCTCTAATTAAGCATCATTACGCGTCTCTTTGCTTGTTGCGAGTTTCACGTTAATGTCAAATCGCCCGATCTAATGATGGCGTGCTTGTAACCAGTGGTCTTTTTATCTGAAAATGTTCAAACAAGGGAACAACACACGCACAAAAATCACTGATAACTATCTTATTGTCTGCTCCGAAAAGTCAACTTGACATAAATGTGGGTCGGAAGGGAAGAAACAATGGCAAAAAGGAAAGAATTAGAAAGAGACAGAAGAAAAAAAACTTTGAAACCAAGTTTTCCCATAGGCAATTTTGTAAATTTAAACCCGACACAGATCTTGGACTTCGAATATAAAGAAGATATTTACCTATTTACCTATTTTAAACATCATGCAATGAAATAGTTAACAATTCAGTGAGCACGGTGTATTTATATATACAAGTATATAGAAACGGGTTAGGTAAAAAAGCTTTTAAACAAGCTGTTCGGTTGATTTGGGCGTGAGCCAATAGTTTCATTAGTCCTGTATAATAGGTTGGTGAGATAATATATGGCTTTGTTATATTGGCAGACTTTCTCGGTGACCATATATACATATGTTTATATCAACCCTTAGACCAAATCCAGCCTCGGACACGCCTAGCTTAGTCGGAAATACAATCTCGTTACAGGTATCTTAGCTCATTACCTGTGATTCAGGTACGCTCAACAGGTGTATAACTGGTAAACTTTCTCTCATACACAATCAACAGGGCAAAAAGCTGTCTAACCGATACATATATGGTTCATTTGAATGAATATCGGGTATATTTAGGCAAGTTTGTAACTTAATATTTGAAGCTTTTAAGAATAACACAGTTCTTGTTCAATATATACACCGACCTTCGAATCGGGTTATGCTGATTTGAAAGATACTTTTCATCGACATGATCATCAGAATTTTGAAAAGTCGGTTATTTGGAAAGTTTGCCAAATAAATTCCTTCATATTTAGGTCAGGATCTTGTTACATATTAAAAAAATAGTAACAACGTCCCAAATATTTAAAGGTTATCAAACTTGAATCTGCTTTAATGAAAAACTTGTCTGTTTATTTTGTATCCCTATGTTTAATTACGTTAAAATTACGGTTTCGTAGTCTTCATACTCATTCTCCCTGAGGGTAATAATTCACATTTGCGTAATTTCAAGATTGACTGGTTTTCGGAAATAGACGTTCAGATACACATTTACGATACATCTAATTTTGCGGTAAAGGAATGTCCTTTTAAATAGATTCTACATTCACGTTAATAGATAATAAATATAAATGGGTAACAGTCGGATGGAGTTTTATTTTTATAGATACAATATTAGCCTGTTTGTGGTATCTGGTACCGGGGTATTGAAATTGATACACGGACAGTGTCCACTCATGTCCATCTGATTCAAGGCCTGGTAAACATGCTGACCACTCCAAGCTGTTTATACATCTAGTTAAAATTTCTGTTTTAACTTTTGACCAGTACTTTGCCAGGTACTAACAGGCCCGTTGAGTGTCCAGTACCTCAGACTGACCTTTAAATATACTGGACAATATCGGTCAGCGATTATGTGGTTGTAGCCCTCGGCGCTTATGTTCGCTATTTAAGCAATTGTAGCCACTTGACAAGTGACAAATACCCGCATGTAAATTGACAGTGAAAACATATTTTTTCCGGCGTAAACTTTTGAACTTTTTCGTAAATGTTTTTGTTCACATTTACAAGTAATAACAAGTACTCATGTTTACATTCTACATTTTATCAGACAATTTCTTGTTTTGATGTATCAGTTTACTTTGTATATTAAAATGTAAGCTAACATACAAGTTTTTCTCAATTTCTATACAAAAGATGACATTCGAGTACCAGTAAGTTTTCGGTACATGGAATTGACATGGGATCGGGTCCATTTTTCGACAGCTCTCGTGCATATTTGTGTCTGAAAATAGAAATGATCAGTTATCGAAAGAGAAAGAGATTGGCCTGGACAGAGGACACCACTTAGTACCAGCTAGCTATATATAGGTGATGGCCGGAGTAGTGGACAGCTTGACCGGTGACTAATTAGGTCCTGTCCTTGTGTTTACCTGGTGAGACAGGTAACTCTCGCCATGGGTCACTTATTGACCACTTGTAAGTGAGTCGTTGGACTGTGTCGCTTGACCTTAGTTACCTCAGATAAGCAATGGTCATCTCTCACCTCTGCTGACAAACCTTTATAAGTGACAGTGCAGAGGTGTATGTAAGGTCAAGGTTTGTCCAGTCAGAATCTTAATGACAAATGTGTTGGGCAAGTGTAGTTGGAGGTATTGTAAGATTATAATTTTGATTCTCAATCCTGGTGTACAAGTATATAAGTAGAGTTATCTGGGATGCAAATGATGCAAATTAAAAGTACTATCATGATTAATTAAACAGTTAAGTAGAACAACTAGAAATAAATATCAACAATTTCACTATAACCCTATACCTCTTAGTTGTGTAGCTGTTCAGAGCAGATTTTTGGTATACCTACTATCTTACTGTAGTTCATTGATATAACAACATGTTAAGTATCAGATCTGTATGGGAGTTCATTGATTGTCTGACGGGAAGAATAGGACCTGCCTCAGTTTAAGTGGGAATTGTTCCATAAATCTCCTAAGGATCATCGAATAAATGTCATTTTTATACCCGAGCTCTCGCAGGATCACTGATTACCTCGACAGGATCTGAAAGTCTGACAGACATTGATTTTGTAATCAAAATAGTATTTGCTGATTCAGGAGAATTTTCAATGAGAATTGCTGATTTTCTTCCTGTTCTGGAGTTTTCTGTTCCAATATAAACCTGACTTCTTAAATTTGTGCTCGATGGACTAGCCGTCACTTTGTGTCAGTGCTGTTGGTTGGTATATTGATATCGCAGATGCCAGCTTAGTTGCATCTCTGACTCAGCTTTTCTTTATCATGAATATGCTTGTAGCATTAAAATACTCCAAGTTAACCGTCTGGGAAACCCGAAGAACCATTAGTCTGGTAAATGCATGTAAAATGCAAATTGGATCAGTCTGGAAGTGAAATGCAGAAATCCTGTTTGTTGTATTGTGATGTTGAGGACCTGCTGTTAGCCTGCAGTTTGAATTGTACGAAATGTCCTTTGAGCGCCGTATGACCCGCCACAACGTCGTAGAGTATATTCTGTCTCTATTAGCTGCCATATGTTTTAAAATGAGGAGTTTTTGTGGAGTCGTCGGTTTCTTCTACGAGGTTGCCTCTCTCCATGTCTGGGAATTTCATTTGAATACACTAGACTGTCTTCTTTTTTCTGTAATTATTTTGAGGAAATTGGTTCCAAGTCGTAGATTTTTACGCTTTCAGCAGTCTGACAGCAGGGAGATTGCTAAGGACGTTTGGAAATTATATCTTCAAGGGTTCTAACAACTTGTCAGGTTCATTTTGGCCCCTTGGAAAATTCTGTCAACGTGAAAACAATAGTATTGCATAATTTGTATAGAAAGAACATATTTTACCTTTTTTGCATGTACAATTTTTTTTTGACTGTGCTGTAGCTGCTATGGCCAGAATAGGCGTGACCCTATGAAAGCCCAAACACGCTTGTACTATTCAGACACCCGAGTTCACCAGTTCACAGGGCCCATTACCTGCTTACAAGCGCTATTGATGTTTCAGGCTTGGTCAAGGAGAGTGTTGACCTGGTCACTCTTGTCCACTTTTATTTTTATCCACAATGTCCGAGGTATATTAAAACAACTCGAGTGTCATAAGTATAAAATGCGCCCGGAGTGGTACCAAGCTAGAAGTGGTACCGCAGGACAATCCCTAACAATGTTACTTTTGTTTTCTTAGACGCTTACAAGAGATTAAACTCTGAGTACACCTGTTTAAGTCGTGTTCAAGCCTGGTCGCTCATCCATTCAAAACAAACCAACTATGGAAAGCATAATTTCATGTTACGGACTCAAATTTTTTCTTTCATTTTGGAAATAAAACGGAACTATTCATTGAGATTAAGGTTTGTAGGTTGTTGTCACAGTTACGTAATTTTGTTCAAAAGGGTCGGGGATTCGTATTTCTGTAGGATCTTGTGATGTGATTTAGGTTTCCCTCCGGCACAGATTTCAGCAGCCATTATTATTACAACATACATCCTTTGCTTTGCCGAATTTTGTTCTTAAATTGATCAATTGTTCAAGATTGGGTAAATGTTTGTACCTTGGATTTGAAAGGGCTCAACTCTTAAAATATCAAAACTACCTGTAAATTTGTCGAACATTATTCTTTTCTGCAGACTTAATTCTTACCTAATAATTCAATTATAAAATTCAATGGTGAGAATTCAATCTGCAGCCAATTTCCTCAAAAATAGTTCATTTACCATTTTGTTTTTCCTGGATTTGAAAAAATCTTGTAATATCACTGTCAGTAATCTTACAAACATATCTCTCTTTTCCCCGATTCAGGCATTTCATAAAATTATTTCTCCCCGGATTGGCAGATTTTAACGTTTATAATGTGTTCATCAATCTATGGGGTTAATCTTTGACCCAGTTTTCTTCATCTTAATTTAAATTGTTTTAAGTTTAGAAATGTTTGCGATAATGATCTTGGTACAATTCCGACTGTACCCAGACCTGTTGATGATACTACTGGTGTTGTGATGCTGATATCAGCACAATCTCGTAATGTCTTATGATTCAGAGGCTGTGGCAGCCATCTTTTAACATGAAACAGCTTTTTTTTTTTTCGGTAGCATTAGGTCTAACATGTCTTCTTCGAATGGAACTCCTTGCTGATACGTAGATCAAGTTGCTGTTTCTCTCCCAAGTGTGATTACAATGTTAACAGGGCTCTCACTCCGTTAGCTGGAATTTTTTCAAACAATTTCAATTTCATTTTGTGGTCAGGATCAATTGTGTTGAGGAAATATTATGGGAAGTGTATTTTCATAAATTTTAACATATTTGCAATTTTTTTGTCATTGAAAACAATGAATTACAAAAAATTGTCAATATTCTTGTTCAGCATGCCATTTCCTCGATCTGTCTTACATACCATTCTAATGAGTCTGCTTGCTCTGTCTTACACACCATTCTAATGAGTCTGCTTGCTCTGTCTTACATACCATTCTAATGAGTCTGTTTGCTCTGTCTTAATACCATTCTAATGAGCCTGCTTGCTCTGTCTACATACCATTCTAATGAGTCTGCTTGCTCTGTCTTACATACCATTCTAATGAGTCTGCTTGCTCTGTCTTACATACCATTCTAATGAGTCTGCTTGCTCTGTCTTACCTACCATTCTAATGAGTCTGCTTGCTTGCTCTGTCTTCTGGGTTAAGCGTTAAGGTGTACTGACCATCCATCACACCTGATTGACTGATGTTATGATGTGTTCTAGTAATGTCGGCCATTAAGACTGGTACCCCTAGGGGCCCAGTCAATCCATGTACCAATCTAAGGGTCAATTAAGGTCACGCAGATCAGTATTGAGGGCTTCAGGCCACCGTTCCTGTCAATTAGCTGACATCAGGCACAAGGCGCTCAACACCTTTCTAAAGCACACCTGTCCAGTGTGCTAATTACTTGATACCTGTCAATTCATGTAAAAGTATTATATATTTAAGGTTGCTTATATTTCATGATTTTCCTTTTTTCCCCAAAAATGTTACAAAGGGTTTTTTTCTGTAGAGGAATTATTGTATAGTAATCAAATATACAATTTTGTTTATTTACTGTTGTCCTCAAATTTGAAATAACTTTTATCACCAGGAATTTGTTTGACAATTGTAGAACCATTTGCTTTTTCTCTCGAACTTTAACGAGACCTTTTTTTATCGTCACACACAATAAAACTCATTTGCGCTTGTCAATGAACCATTACACCTTCTATTTTCGGCTAAAAAATTATGACAATGTCTAAATGAAATTTCCAAAACAGATTTATTGTCTCGCTACACATTCCTCCATATCGAGTGTGTCACTTATCTTTATGACATTTCAATTTGTGTTTGAAATCTTTACGACCACAAGTATCCATTATTAGATCTGGGCAATGCTTCAATGCATATTAATCAATACATCTGCAGTGTCTGAATGCCTCGTTGGAGCGACCGCGAGCAGTTCCCCTCCATTTATGTGGTTTATATGGAAATTGGTTCTGATTTCGCCAAAACTAAGACCATTGTCATGTTATGAGTCATCGCCCCAAAGCTTATGGCAATCATCAAACCATTAATGTTAATTACTGGAATACGGCACACGCAATTTATATATAACGTCATATATACATATACATGGACGGTAGATGATAAAATGCTTTAGATCTTTTCATAAACACATTACCGAAATATATTGTATATAAAAACCCCTTCGGTACACTGATATTGTTTCTGAGGAATTTCAGTTAGGTTTATAAAAGACATACTGTATATTAAAAAAACATTTGTATACAAAGGAGAGAAAAAAAATCGGTAGACTCTGTACCTGGGGGTAAACGTAGCATTGAAACAGTATTTAACCTGATTTAATAGGTTTGGTATTTCAGATGAATGGTCATATAGCATGTATCCATCCATTCAAGCATTTGACAGACCAGGAATAAATCCGTTGTTGGTGGTACGGGTATTGTGGCAGTGTACTGGACCACACAATCGAGCACCCAACACCGCTATTGTGAACGGGTCAATTTCCCGGGGGGAATTTAAACATAAACAAACCATACGAAATGTTACACAGTGCAAGTCTGGGTAGCGGTAAGTGGAGTAGGTACCCTGTAATTGTGTGACCTTTCTTCCCCTCCCTCCTCTAGCACTCATATTCATATCATGAGATCTTTGAGATACTTTCTTACCTTACTTCCTTCTCAGTGTAAGTGCACATATTTTGCTTAAAACAATTTGGAGGGGGGGAGTTTGTAGGATTCCTCTTCAAAGGGATGAGGGGATAAACACTTTGGTGTGCTAAAACTACAGATTATTTTCATTTGCATTAATTACCTTAAGAAAAATTGATCAAATAGATAATTTAATTGTAAAATTGGTTGAATTTGGTTTATAATCAACTGAGGAAATAAATTAAAAAGTCACCTGCTTCTGGCCTTATCACTAGAGGTTGAACATTTTGGCTAAGCTCTTTCTCTCTGGTCTTCTAACATTGATAAGAAATCTTGAAATATGTAAGAGTTCATAATTGTGATATCAAAATTATAAATATATAACCCACACAGAACCACTTTCTACTTGATAAAGGCTTTTTATGTTGAAATGTATCGACCTGTCGTCCTCCCTCTACCCCGCCCCACTGCCACCTTCACCCCCTGATGGGGGAGGTAGAGTCGAGGAACTCTGGGTAACCAACAATATCGTGGTATATGTCTAGAGCTTATAATCATTTTCTGTCGGCCTAGAGACGAGAGAATGCCTGTTATTATTGCAGCATAGTTGTTTTGTTGTTCACTCTCCTGTGGTACCTATAGTTACATTTTGTACATCAAGTTTGGCTCATGACAGCTGATCTTGGCTATAGATGTTGAGTCAGTCGTGCAGAGAATTTCCCTGTGCACAAGTAACAAACTGGACCCATTTTGTTCTGAGAATCATCTTAACCCAACTTCAAATTTGATTCTTTTCCATTCTTTTCTTTTGTGTTCTTTTACAAATGGTTGATTTTTTATCCTGCTGCAAGAATGTTTTGTAATTTCAGTAATTCATGTGAAGAACCCCAAAGGAACTCTTTTGGATGTTAAAGTAACAAGGCTTTGAGTGTTTTGTCCTGTGGTTTGGTAGGGAGAATGGCACAAAATCTGTAGATAACGGAATCACACAGCAGCGTGCACAGAAGTATTTTTGTACACCAGTAATTAACATTCAAAGACCCCCAGTTTACAGATAAACGAGCGAGTCACAAATATAGGATTAGACATAACTACGCACATATACTTTATCAAGAATATTTACGAGTGAATTATGCAAAACTGGATTTGTTAGATTTAATGATTTCAGAGTTCAATAAGTATAAGGTTGCAGAACTTCCCTCTGAGTCATCCCTCCAGGGTTTTGTTTTTTGTAGTGTATGTATATAAATATACTACCCATCTGTTCAGAGATGCTGTATCTTGATAAATCTTCTGCCAGAGTAGTTAGCTGGCACAGATATTTCTTTTAGTGTATCTTGTTTATACTATAGTGCAGATAGGAGTTCACACCCCAGCTCTCTGGGACTAAATGCAAGCAGATCTGGCAAGATTCGGAATATCAAAACATGAATAATAATATGCTATTACAGCTATCTTTAGTGATTAACCCTGGTCATTGCTACAGCAGCTGGCACGTACCTTGCCAGCAGAGATCCGCTTTCATCTGATAATCAGTACAAACTTTAAAAACACGTTATATAAAAACACAGATATAAGTCGGCACAAAATACCGCCCCACATCGAACTAAAAAAATCCTGCTAACGCCGCAGGGAAACTCTGAAGGATGGCCAAAATTAAAGTGATTATAAATTGGCACAGTTTTGAAGGTTTATTCAGCGAGACTTATCAAAATAGGTCGGATTATTGCACCCTTGGTGTCAGATAATCCGGTTGAAAATTACCGTGTGACATATCTGTTACGTTATCAGAACCAGATGATGGCTGTATAGAAGCTGTCAAAAGTTCTGAAACATCTCAGCACTTTGTTTTTCTTAACATTGTATAATACTCAATTAAACAGCATTTTAGACTCGGCTGCCAACTTTAAGCGAGCTACACATTTCAGGCAGTGTGTCAACTTTAAATCAGCCTTGAACTTTTTCAATAACTTTCAACTGACATTGGGCAATGAAAAACTTACCGTTTAATTTAAAATGACCTTGACATTTCAAGTTCAGATAGAAATGGAACTCCTGACTGTATATATATATTGTAGAAATCTACATATCATTTCTGTACATGCAATTTATGCTTTATGAACTTTGTCAAATACGAATACATGATGAGTTTATTAATTTGTGTTTATCTTTGATTCAACTTCATGTTTTCAACATCAAAATTGAGAGTAGGAACAAGGTTGACTTCAACAATTCGTTACTAACGTGCAGAAATTTGAACCAAACGATTATTATCTCGTTAAAAGAGGACATTGTTGTTTTAGTATAAACTGTGAAGTGTCCGAGGTAACTAACGTTAAACTGAATGCTTTGTTTGTTGCAGGACGACTTCGATTCTTTGCGGCCGCTCTGCTACCCAAACACCGACGTCTTCCTCCTGTGTTTCAGCGTCGTGACGCCGACATCATTTCACAATATTTCTGAAAAATGGGTGCCGGAGGTGAGAAAACATTGTCCAAAGGCTCCGATAATTCTGGTGGGGACACAATGTGATCTTCGTAATGACGTCAAAGTTTTGATCGAGCTCGCCCATTACAAAGAACAACCCATCCCTGAATCGGAAGCACAGGCGCTTGCTGACCGAATCGGTGCCAGCTATATCGAGTGTTCGTCACTTACACAGAGAAACCTCAAGGAAGTGTTTGACACTGCATTACTTTCGGCCCTCAAACTTTCAGGGCCGCTTAAAAGGACAAAGAGTTCGCGGAGATCAAAAAAGGGCAAAAAGCAACACGAACAATCACCACCACCAATGGTGTCGGGCAAGCCTTGTGCCAAGAAGACAGGATGGAAGCGATTCTGTTGTTTCTTGTGAAGTAATTCTGATGCCTAAAAAGCAAAAAATCAACTGTCATTCGTTAAGAATAAATGCGCACAGACTTGCAACAGACAGCTGATGTTCAATCTGCAATATAGAACTCGGCCAATCGGATCATGTGACACATGATGGATGGGCTAGACTCCCGCCACAGGTGATATGTGTATTGGTCATTTACCTGTTTTGTATATATACACACCTACGGGGATTGTGACGAGATAGTGACGAGATAGTGACGAGTCCTCAGTCTGTCAGTGCAGACTGAAGTGTACATGATTGCACCGACGAACTGTCAACGGTGGTTGAGTCATAAATCTGGAGACAGATGACGTCGCTTTTAAGACAGGTTGATTGTGGATTGTGTATTATAAATTAATTTATCAATGGGAGAGAGTGCACATGTTCGTACAAATGCATGTTTTAACGAGGAGTGTCTGAGTCATGGGATGTTAACGACTGCGACAGCGATGGAGTGCGAGCAGTGAGAGTGATCTGGGTGAAATAAAACATTGGCGTTCATTTGTCACGGATGTAGTAGGCTGTTGCACTTTGAGGTGCGCTAATGTATTGGCTCAAGTGATATTTTGAGCTGCGTGTTTAACAGATCAAATTATGCCATTTCTGTGAGTTATGCATCCATCTTAATTGTTTCCATGTAGATTTTAGATAATTCCTGTTTCATAATAGAAACAAGTATGCAGCGCTTTTCAATCGAGAACAGAGAAAATCTATTACAGAGATTTATCGCCATATTACCTTTCTTGTTTTAGAAAATCATAATGGATAAGAAAATCCATTCAAATTTTGTATAAAAAGGAAAAACACGTAATTGTAATTGTTCATGGTTATTGAAGCTGTATGGTCATCTGGCGTGGGAAATATGTGTGAAAATGTGCGGTATGCAATTTCTTTATAGCAATAGTCATAATAAGGCCACAATTTTGGGAGTCCCTGTGTCTAGCGTAGAGTACTGTTTTACAAGTGAGTAATGTGAAGGAGCTTTGTTTCCACCTACCTGAAACCCGCCTATCAGATCTATGTTTCCTGGTATGACTTGTGGCGGTATTTTTATCCGACTTTTATCAGATTTTAGCGTTCTTTTAACTTGTGGGACTACTTATGCTATCTGGCGTAGTGATACACATCTTTACATTGTCACCTACCCTTATTCCCACACATGAGAGCCTTATCACACCTGCAGATATCTCCACAACCTGTCGGGGTGGCATTGTATTGGCTGGTGTTGGTACCATGCCCAATCTTCGGTCCAGTTGATGAACCGTTTCCGATGACAAGTCTGACAGGTCGTAAATTAATCAATAGAGGTGTGGAAAACCCTAACAGGGCAAGCTGCCTTAATGGAAAAAATTGTGATACAATTGTTTTGCAACAAAGAAAAGATCAAATCTGTAAGATGATCAGTAGTGTTGTAGCTTTTTCTTTATTTTAACAATTATAAGGCCTGGTTCAGAATTACTTATACGGTCCTCAAACATTGTACCAAATCATTCCTCATGCCAAATAATGGCCTCAGATCAGATTGCAATATATCAGTATTTCGTCACGTTTCTAGCTCATCAAAGCTTTGCATAATACATGCTAAACTTATTGTACATTGCTTTATTTTCGCCAATCTTTCAAGAATTGTAATAATTTTGATTGACGTACAGTTTGTCAGTTGGAATGAAAAATTTTGAAATATTATTATGGATCAGTTAAAAAAGAATTTATATTATTAATTATTATTCAAATGAAATGGAACAGAGCTTTGGGTATTTCGATCTTTTTTTTCATATCTTGTCATTTTCCACACTAGATTATTCCCATATCCTTCCCTTACCCGTATCTGGATCACATCCCCACAAGTTTTTGTTTGACCCTCATCCCTCTCAGACACTGGTGAGGGTGAGAGAAACTACAAGTGTTCTCCTGCCCTCCACCCCACTTGACCCCTGACCCCCGACCTCTCCTTTACCTAGTCATCTCCCCTGTCTGATGTCACCACAGATGTGATTCTACGACTTCTTTCCTCTCTCTGGAATTCGACAAGTATGTTTATTTAACCCTTTTTTATTAATTATTGTAATTAAACTGGTGCTGATAGCAAAATTGTCATACTAATTAATTTTTTTAATCATACTAATTAATTTTCAAGTATTTTTTTTTAATCAAATCTTTTATTTGAACCACAATCTTGACAAAGGTTCTCATTAGAACTTAGTAGCCTACTTGTACCGTCACAAATTCAACGATGTTTTACTGTTATGTAAGGGAACAATGTAATTCAGCAAATGTTATACTTACAGTTAGCATAATGTAATGTTAAGTTTGTCAGTCTGTCGAATCTGCTTATCTCAAACCTGTGATTTTTCGGGAGGATACTTTTTTAAAAAGTTTGATTTTATGGAATTTGAAGTTCTTGTAAATAAGTTTGATTTTTTTTAACGGAAATTGTCCTAGCTCACGAATTTTTACTTTAAAAACTATTCAAAGGCTTAAGACTACTGGTGTTCCATTCTACACAAATACGAAAGTGTATGGAATATCATGGTTCCGCTTTGTACAGAAATGTTCAGACTATCCAGATTCCACTTTTAACGTACAGCTGTTGTGAAAAAACACTACATCGCTGGTACAGGTTGTACCTGTCAGGCACACCTGCCCAGGTAGACTTACCTGTACAGGTAGACACAGGTAGATTTGATGATAAGCGGTCCTGACAGTCCTGACCTCGACAATACGATTCTGTGTTTGTTATATGAAAATGAGATGCTCACGTGTTTCTTGAAGCATCAACTGTTATTATGCTCTCATGTCTTTCATTCATGTTTGTATGTAGATTGATTGTCCTGCAGGTAAATGTGGAACTAGTCCCATCGAATTGCTTGCATTTGTTAAGGTCAAGGCCGAATGTTTCGCTTGAAAGGTCAAGGCCACATGTTTTTGCTTGAGCTAAGCAATAAGAAAAAATATCATCCTTTTTTAAACAATATTCCTGAATGTAGTCAATTGTAAATTACCTTACATTGAAAATAATATTACTTAATACACAAATATTTGTTTATCAAAAATATTTTGTGATTCTTCGAATTCAAAGAAAAGCAATCTTTTTATATTTGTAATATTTGTAATTGACGTTAAAATTTCAACTTTTGAAAATTATATATGTTCAGATTTGAGAAATGAAACCTTTTTGTGTAACTGACTACACACCTTTGAATTACAATAAGTTAGTTATTGGTTGCCCTGAGCATTTCGACCAATAGCCAGCACCAATACTAGTAAGTGAGGCTCTACTTAACTAGACCTCCCATCTCTCGAGCCAAAAATGGTTTTGTAGATATGTTATTTGATAGTAAGCTTTTGGGTAATTCACAAACAGTTCTACACATTTTAAACTTACAAAATGAGATTTTTTATCTTGAATAGATTAATTGATGACATGTATATTTATATATTTTGTACAAGAAAAGTGCCTTTTAATAATAGAAGTGTTGACGTTGGCGAAGTGGGCGTTTTTCGTTGATGCAGGCCCCATAACTTACATATGTGTCCAGCTAAGAGGCACGACTATGGTCTGTGAAGGAATTTGGGTTAGGTCGAAAATGAAATATTTCCCAGCAAAGTTTGTAAACAACTTTAAATTCTCTGGATTTGTATGAAAATGGAAACAATATAATGACCGTATTGACAATAAGGTGTCGAGGTGTCACACTGCTATTGTCCTATAATTGTCTCACGACAACTACAGACCATTTTAAATCGGTTACAAGACAATACGGTTTAGATATTAACGCATTTCATTGGGTCGTGTTCCTATTGAGTGGGATAAGAAGTCGGTATCCATTACAAAACTGTGTGTCGTCCTATTGAGACGAGGTACGTAAGTAATAAGATAACCATTGTTGGCTGGTGTGTTTATGGGCTAGTCAAGAATGCATCAGAAAATGGACGCGTTTTAGTGTTGATCATTCAGATTAAGCCGGGAAAGCATGCCCGCAATGCTTCTGCTCTCTGCCAAATCTTACCCACAAATGTACGTGATGTTACGTCCGGTATCGTCTGCCGTGAACGGTATTACGCGATTAATGGCTTAGCGGTGCCGGAATTAAACGTTTTATTCAAATTCCTAATCACAGACCATGGTATTATTAAGGCCTCTGGACATTTTAACGTCTCTGTGACGTCATTGTGATAAGACTGCTGTCAGGAAAAACAGCGAACGTTCACCGCCTATTGCGTCATGTGTACACGTCAGATGGAGACACGACTGCCATTAAGGTTTGCCGATCGTCTCAAATTTTTATATGAATGATTTATTGCCTGTTGAATAAAGATTTCTGAAAGAAACAATTCTAAACTTGAATGTTATTTGTTTATCTTGTAAGTATACGTGAAATAATAATACCAGCTCAGGAACCGAGGGCACATCGAAACAAAAAGGAAAGCGACATGGTGTCCTCGTGTTCGCAGAATGTTTGAGAGCTGTAAAGATGGTATGTGCGGGAATTTACTACAATTTCAGCGATAATTACCAAACCGAACTTCTGGATTTTCCGCCTGGGTGTTACTAAACAAAATGTCTGAGAAAAGTATTCCAAAATAAAGCAGACCATAACGGAATACATCAGCTACACCATATTTCTGTAATGGCGGGAGACCGCCGACTGTTTCATTGATAAAAAGCCACCCATTGAGTTGGGTTGTTTGTACATTTGTTGATCGCTATTCACAGTTAGGTAGGCGAGAGAAACCATTACGTACGTCTTGCCTTTACCGACACGCTCTGTCTGATGGTGATGAAGAAACCAGGATCTCGCCAACTTCCAACTCGGAATCTACCACGTGTGATGTGTATAAAGTTCTCCTGTTATCAGAGAGATCTAATCTCGAAGCTAGTGACTTGTACGGCTCCGAACACAGACACTGACGGAATGCTCTATTTTTAGGATTTTTAGAAAGATGTACTTCCAAATGATTTTCTAATAGTTCGCAAATTTTTTCTAGACTCTTTGGAATATAGAAATCGTGCTGGCTTTGTTGTAAGTGATACCACATATATTTTGTGCCGTTTAGTGATAGCGTGGTGCAAAAGTCCGGCCGTTTACTAATACAGTATTCATTTTGGGTATCGTCTATGGCACATTCTAGCAAATAAAAAAGACGTAACCTCATCAAGAAGTGCTGGAGGAATGTGAAATGCTGCATTCCCACGGGATGGGGACCGTCAAAGTTACTGGCACTGGTGCTAGTATGGAAGCCATATGACGCATGGAAATGAGACCAAAAGATTCAACTGAACCCTCTTCATTATACCGACCTGATATGTTGGCAGGCGAATAGGACAAAGCAGATGGCTAATGCCAGCATATTTATAACGTATATATAATATCCACATTACTCTTGTAAATAGATCGGAGTGTATACATCATTATCCACTAGATCCAGACTCGACCCACATTTGAGGTATTTTGGTCAGTATACATGTACTGTTAACGTATAGTGGCTTAGTTAAAGGGACTCCCGCACTAATACTCTATTTGAGAGTTACTTTGTAATTTTAGTTTAAAGCTACGACTTGTATTAATCATTTGTACACTCATAAAACCTTTCTAACCCACATTCGAGAAATAAATTCAAGTTTTTTTTTTTCTCAAACGTATTGATAAGTCAAATTGTTTTAAAGCTTTACGTGTGTCATCGTCCAGAGACGGGAAAGGAATAATTTATTCCCTCGGCAATAATAATTGTTTCATGTCAACCATGATACCAGAAGGTACAATTTCATGTGTTGGTGAAATTAAGAGAGAGAAAAGTAACTCATAAATCTGCTTTTTTTTTTTTTTTAATTTAATTTTTTTATTTTTCAAGATTTTCAAAACATGTACATTATACAGAACATCACA